>CAWUFW010020308.1:0-155769 GCA_963921515.1 Calotriton arnoldi | reverse complement strand
GCCGGGTATCGTAATGGGCCTTTAAAATATCGGTTTTTTTTGTTGTTAAAAATAATATGTAAAATAAACTAAATAATACTTATAATTAAAATAAACATAGTTAAAAATATTTTATAATTTTTAAAATTAATAAGTAACATATATAATTAAATTAAACATTAATTAAACATATACATATAATATATAATATATATACTTACTTAGGGGCCCATTACGATGGCGGGCGGAAGCATCAACCGCCGTGCTGGCGGATGCAAAAACCACCAGTTACCGCCGGCACGCAGCAGTCCACACGCCCGCACAATTACGATGCGAAAAGTAGGCTAAACACCGCCGGCAAGCCAGCAACACCGTCCGCCATCAAAGTGCGCCCGTACACGTAGCGGCGCAGCCCAACTGACACACACCGTCCGACGAAACACGTCCCGCCCGGCGCATAAATTACGATGCCGCAAACAAACGGCTCCCACGGCTAAGAGACACCGCACGTGAAAGAGAGGCGGTAACACGGACGCAGAGCACGGACAACGAAGAAGCGGCACCCCGGGCATGAATCCAGCACTGCAGGCCCTTCCCATGCTTCTGCTGATGCACCACCAAGGACGCAACGTACCGCGGAGACGCAGGTAGGCACACACACAACAAGTGCACGCAAACAGCGCACACAGTGCAAGGGCGGAAAAAGCGGACAACCCCCCACCAGCGCGTGTACACTACACATCCACCATTGCATCCACATATGACACACAGGCCAAATCCTAACATCGCGGAACACATGTGTACACACCACCTGGGACTAGGAACCAACCACCCCGTCACGGCCACAAAGCGCCGATGACGCCGCCACACATGCGCACAACGCAGAGGCCAACCGCAGCGCCATGCATGCGTCGCACACAGACACAGGGACACAACCAAGCAGCACACACATCAGCCCCACCCCGAACGCACATGACACGTGACAGGCCTGCCACAGACATGTCCCCAACGCCCAATTCACGGACAACACCCAACGCCACACAACCGACGCACACATGTCAGTGAAGTCACGCAACAGCAGGACACACCCCAGTGTAACAAACATGGCGAAGCACACAGCGGCGGCAACACCAACTAGGAGAAGCAGGGCCCTTCGGGAAGAGGAACGCCAGTACCACACTGAAAAACCCATACCACCCTGCACATATGAACAAGACACATGAAACGGAACACCAAAGAGCCCGGGGACCGACAACAGGTGGCCCAAGAATAACATCCACACACAAGGCCCAACGCAGAGCGGAAAGGCAGGCTGCCGCCCACACAAGGGAGAGCAGACAGCACTGAATGACCTTCCATTCCAACTCCGAAACCACAGCCCTACGACAGAAGCCGGTGAATACAGCCATTGTCCAAGAATAGACCAACACAGGCATGCCGAGGAGACCGACCACAGGGCAGATAGCGCATATCACAGAAGCACACAACGGACGGGGAAGAAAGAAGAAAACACTCCCCCATGTCGGCCACATGCAAGTTAATTGGAAGGAGTCACACAGCACTGACCTTGAACTGTCTGAGAAGCATGTGGGAAGAGGGCCCGTGTCCTCCAAACAAGCCAACAGAACACAAGTCCTGTCTCCCTACGACTACACAGAGCTCACAGCAACCCCGGAGCGTGCACATTGCAGACTGCACACACAGCCGGAGCACGCCACCTCAACGAACCGCTGCGAAATGGCAACCGCAACACACCTACCCAACTACGCCGAACAGCTCAAGCTGTACAAAACCAACACGATACATACATTGGGATGCGATCTCCTGTCCCTGCTGAACGTAAGTTACCGACTGACTTACCGCATCACATTGTTCAGCTGCGTCATGCCCGTCTTCTACTGTCGGAGGTGTCCCTACCAGCATCCCGTCGAGATATGCCTCTCCAACCCGGCATGTCTGAAGGCGGACCTGCTACCACTACTCCTCCCTCTGGACGCACACGACAGGGCCTGCTCTGCCTATGGGGGCATGGCGTATGTGGCCAACATCGCACCCGCACTGAAATGGGACCACTGTGCCTCCACACGACGGATCATCGAGAACAGCTACATCGAATGTCACCCAGCATGCCCCATCATGGTCCTCCAAGGGACAACTTACGAACAACACCTTGACAGCCACCATCCGCTTCATTGGCTGGCAAACATGTACACCACCAATGACATGGAAGCCCTGCTGGACGGCATCGCATACCTGACAACCTGTAAATACGTCGGACCACAACGCAGGTTCCCCGAGTGACCTATGAAGTCCAACCCCGCACCCATGCTCAGCTTCCGCACGGACTGGCCAGTCACCACCACAACAGCCATACCAAACGACCGGCAACTGTAACCACACCATCAACGACATCGCCATGACATCGGATATGACCGGGACATGCACACTGTTCCCCATCACATCCAGGAACACCGCATGCATCGTGGGAGGCAGTGGCATGGGCTCTGTGTATCGCACCCACATGGACGGAACTGCACGAACAACCAGGACACGACATGGATCCAGCGCACATGGACACACACACCGCTCAGTGGACATGAATAGGTCGCCTGGAGTCTGTGGGTGCTGCACCCCTCCCACCCCCGCCCCGGGAATCCCATACCAGGACCTTTGCATGGACGACAAGTGCATACAACAACAACACGACCCCAGTGACTGTGACATGTCCAGTAACCACCACAGTGCAACAACAAGTGGCACGCCGCTGCATGCACGCAAGCACATGCCCTGATGTCATCTCACATGCACGCGTGCATGAGGAACAACCGCAGCAAACCTGTCACATGGAACTGAGATGGACTGTGCCCATGATGCCGAGCGGTCTGGTAGGCTACATGTATACCGTCTGTGTCAAAGTCCGCAGCTCCGCAGCTATACGTAAATGTACATTAGCACAGCCTTGGCCAAGCAGATGTAACCCCACACCCTATCCCATTTGTAATCATGCTCAGTATATCCTCAACATGTATTCCGCTGCCAGTAGTGTCCACTATACTGCATCACAGAGGACAGAAGACTCAATATAATGTTTGAAACCAAAACTGTCTCCGCTGACTCATTTCACAAGTACGAATGAGAGAGGATGAGAGTATGTGAAGTACATGGCAGTCGTGACATGACCATGTAGTCCACTGGTATTGGATGTCAACGCAAATGAGTAGCACTACTGTGGAAGACACACATGTGTCGTGTGAAGTCGTATGGACGCAGTGCTCAGGTGGGTGGGTGCGACGGGTAGATGCGCACATGCCAAGTTGGAGCACGCCGTGTTGGGAGGGGTCATGAACAGTACACCACCGCTTCCCTGGGCATTGTGAGAGGACACCTGTCGGGGGGAGTGAACACGTGTGTGCACAGCAGCCGGGCACACGTACAAAGCGGTACCAGGCGCACCTCAGCCCACCCTCTGTGGACAAGCTGGATCCTGTTGTGCGCCCGCCATGCCCCTTGACAAGGCACACACAGCCCCAGTCGACCAGGTGTAACCCCAACATAGTCAATCCGCACAGGCGATACAGGGCACGGGATGGCAGTGGAGCATGGTGTGTGAGAGGTCTCCTCGCGCTCCTCCTGGTCATATCACGCAGGCAATAGAACCTCAACGTCTAGCATGGCACAAGTCACATGGAAGTGTAGGGGGGACGCGCCACAGCACGAGCAGCACTGACGTCACGGGAGGTGGCTCGCACCATCCCATCAATTGCCCATCATACCAACCACGCCACATGCCATTGCGACTAAGTGCAAGCGCGTGCGCCACCACCCCGAGCCCTCCGCAGAGAGGCCAAAGAGTGAATGTGTGGGCCATCAGCTACAGACGGACGCGGCCTGGCCGCAAGGGCAGCCACAGCCACTGGGTGTCGCAGGTGGCGGATCCGGAAGGCGAAGACTGTGATGCATAGTCCATGCAGGCCGGGTCTCCATTTGGGGCACCACGCAGGTGGACGGCGTCCCGCCACACATCATACCCTGAGACAGCCCACTCGTGCAACTGGACCCACACATACACTCCTTGCCCTCTCTGGTGCGAGCTTGGGGCTGCCTGTGCAAGCGCTAGCCTCGCAGGTGAGCATGCATATTGGGGGCGAGGGGAGGACATGAGGGCTGGGGCGAAGATGACTGTATCACTGTCAGTTAGTACAAGGGATGACCCAGATGTGGAAAGGAAGAGACGTGTCCCGTGTGTACTGCAACTAGTCGCCAATCCAACTACCCCCCATGTCCGGAATGTAAGCCCGCACCTAGGCCCGCCCATCCGCCACATCGAACATACCACCAGCACGACAACCTTCCCATTCGAAACACTGACTGGGGGTGGCGACCAGTGAACAATCATGTGTAGCCTACCCACGCGTACATGTGGGCCCTCCATGATCCATGTCACCTGCGGCAAAGACATGACATGCGCAATGAGGGAAGTGAGGAGAGCTGTCCGCCCCACGCGCAGAAGGTGCATCAGCTCCACAGACCCAGCAGCGAGTCCAGCAGGGGTCACATGTGCAGGGGCAGCTGTGCCTGGTGTGAAGGCACATGCATATAGACAGCACATCGACCAATGTGTAGTCTGCCCACATCCACAGTCCATCATCATGCGGACATAGGAATTGAACACAGGGCAACACATCTTAGTTGGTGCACCCACCGTGACCAACAATGCGCAATCATCGACGTACCCGCCCTGTGCATGGCCCCCCACCCAACGGAGGCACATCCAGTGCCACCATCCCACACACACAAGCCTTCCACGGAACATGCTGTGTCCAATGGTCAGTACAGAGTCAGCGCCCATCTGGTGGATCCTGAACAGGAGACACATGCACACACATGCCAGCTCCCACTATGTACGTCTGCCACCTGGCACGTGCAATGTAACCTCTCACCTGTGACGTGTGACTGCAAGCACACAGCCGTCTTGGCATGGGGCTGTCAATGTGGACACCAGTCAATGTTTCGGGAGCTGTGATCCGTACAGTGCTGTACATAGGGTGCAGTGCTGACACCTACTACTGTCTCATATCCCCTCGTGCCACAGGTCCCACTTGTATTGGCCGCTCAGCCCGTGCCCACATCGTCGTCGTCGTGTGCCATACTCATCCAGCCTCGGAAGCAGTTCCATGCTCAGCAGACACTCATGTTGCCGTGGCGTTGCCGCTTGACGAATATGCAGTCAGTCCCCATCAGCACGCCCGCAAGTCATTGGGGCCTAGATCCCCATGTGCATGCACATGGCAGTGGTATGTCTCACTTGCCATTGCCATTGTTGGGAGACCTGTGTAAGTGTATTGTGGCCGTGCCGTCCCAGCTTGACAGCTGGGCTGTGGCTCATGTGCTTGCTCAGTCATGTCAGTGATGTGTATGCGAAATTGCTATGTGCCGTGTTGCTTTGACATGTGTCCTCTGCCATTTAACCCAGGCGGAGACCGAACATTGACCGCCCATACCAATTGCTGGCGGACATGGACGATACAGAGGTAATCAGGAAGTTTCGGCTGGACAGGCCAACCCTGCATCGACTGTGTGCCATGTTAGAGCCCCATCTCCGTCCCCGCAGGGTGTATCCGACTGCTGTCACCCCCACGGCTAAGGTGATGGCCGCCATGCATTTCTTCGCCACTGGGTCATTCCAGCACACAGTGGGCAGTGGAGGAGGGATGTCCCAGCCCATGTTCAGCAAGGTGCTGAGGGATGTACTGGCAGCCATGATGCTGTACCGGAACAGGTACATCAGATTCCCCAGGGCTCGTGAATTGGCGGCAGTGAAGGGTGCATTCTATGCCCTTGGCAGAATCCCACACGTCGTGGGAGCCATTGACTGCACACATGTTGGCCTTGTTCCACCACAGGCCACTGAGCACCTGTACCGCAACAGGAAGCACACGCACTCCCTGAATGTGCAAGTGGTGTGCCTTGCGGACATGGTGATCACCCACGTGTGTGCCAAGTTTCCAGGCTCGGCACATGACGCACACATAATGCGCAACAGCATCTTGCCACGACTGATGGCCAATCTGCAACAGGATCGTGGCTGTATTGTCGGTGAGTATGTGGAGTGGTGTAGCGTGCTGGTTGTGCGATGCTGTCCCCTGTCCAGTTGGAATAGCAACGGTTCTCTGTGTCCCTCACACCCAGGTGACTCTGCGTATCCGAATGGGGCATGGCTGCTCAGTCCATTGAGGAATCCTCGCACCCCAGCAGACGATCGATACAATGAGGCACATGGGAGGACCAGACGTGTGGTCGAGCGTACCTTTGGCCTCCTCAAGTCCAGGTTCAGGTGCCTGGACCGCACCGGGGTGCACTGGCGTACTCCCCACAGAAGGTGTGCCAGATAGTGGTGGCGTGCTGCATGCTGCACAATCTGGCCATTCGGAAGCAGATCCCCCTCATTGTGGATGACGGAGATCAACCAGGGCCCCAGCCCGCAGACCAGGACAGCTCGAGTGAGGTGGACAGCGGAGAGGAGGAAGCTGGGAATGTGCGCCAGCAGCTCATCGCCCGCTACTTCACTTGACGGTGAGTGTCCATGTACGACGGATGATGTGTCTGTATCTGTGCAGGTGTGTGTGTGCTGTGTCAGGGTGGCCGTATGTTCACTGCGTGCAGTGTGTCAACGCTCCATGGCCAGGGTAGATGCCACTGTTGGTGACTGTGGCATTGTGCCCTATTGCTCTGTGCGATGTGTGTACATTGCTTGTAGTTGTTGACATGTACTGTGTGATGGGTGTGTGACACACTCATTGAATGTGCTCCTGTTCTGTCTCCCACCCCTAGGTCCCTACAGGCCCTCCGGATTCCATTGCCATGCCACGCATCAGGTGCCTTTCCGCCCAAGGTGGCCGTTGTATTCCGTACAAATAAAACACAGGGCACAAACAGCAGTTAGTGAAAAAGGTGCATTTATTACAAACTGTGACATGTGATTGTGTGTAAGGTGATGACAAAAGTGGTGCGTGCAGTGACAATGAGCTGTCGGTCATGGCTGCGTGAAGCTCAGGGTGTACCCACTGGTTCTATGTCCATAGTCCAACACACACATGCCATCCAGCTGGCTGTGTGGAGTGGGATCGTAGAGCAAGTCAATGCAGTGGCTGGTCAAGGAAGGCTGGCGGAAGGCTGGCTGGCTGCCTCACTTGCGACTGGAGCGTGCGAAGTCCTCCCGGGAGATCTGTTTCCTCTTCGGACGGCCCCTTCCACGTTTGGGAGGGGGTGTGTGGTGGCGACCTGCTGGTGGTGGGTGAGGTGTGCTCACTGGCTGTGGACGCAGGGGAAGTGGACACTGCTGCCCGACCCTGCGCCCTAGCAGGTGGTGGCGGAGGTGGTGTTGCTGGCCTTGCCTGTGACCCCACCGCCACCACCAGCTGGCCCATGAGGTCCACGAGTTGGTCCATACAGGACACGAATTGGCCCATATGGGCGTCCATGGACCTCAGCACCCCCAGCACCTCCCGCGTGTCTGTAGCAGACCTGGCCCATTGTCCTTGGGCCTCTTCATAGGCCCCAAGGACTCTGGCCATTTGAGGCAGGGCATGGCTCCCAGGGGAGGCTGGCATTTCCCTGACCCTGCTCCTCCTACCAGTCCTGCTGCCACCGGCCTGCCCACTAGCCACATTGCACACCACGGTCCTCGCTGTGGCTCCCAGGGTGGATCCAGTCGGCCGGGCCACCACCTGCGCTGGGGCTGGTGCCAGCGAAGACGTGGTGGTGGTGGTGGCGGTGGTGGTCGGTGCGGCGATGGTGGCGGTTGCGGCAGTGGTAGTGGCCGCAATGACCGTGGGTGTGGCCGCAACGACAGTGGCAGCAGGGGGCTGGGACTGTTCAGCATCCCTGGATGATGGGTTGGTGGGTAGGAGGGGTCCTGGGGAGCGGCTGGGCCCTGCCACGCCAGATGGGCCTGCTTGGTGGTCCGTGTCCGAAGAGGAGGACAGATCCTCCAGATCCGTGTGTCCTCGTTGGGGGCTTGTGGGCTGGCTGTGCTGGCTGCTGTCTCCATCCCCAGCATCCGGCAGTTCGTCACCTGTGGAGAGAATGAGATTTGTTATTGTGTTGCACCTGGCGAAGTATGTATTTGTCGTCTGACATTGGCAGTTCGTGCAATCTCGTACATGGGTTTCCCGGAGGCGAGTGTGTGGCTGTGGCATCTGTAGTTGTGTGTGCTAGGCAATGGGACTGTGTGCTGTGCACATGTGGCATGGGACGGATTGGCCATGCCGATGGGTGTGTTGCTGTGCCCCTACTCATTGTGACTCTGGTGTATGCGGGCTCCTGGCCCATCCTGGGTCTGGTTTGTACTTTGCTTTTGGGGTTCACATGGAACGCTTAGGAACGCATATGGCAACATGGGGGCCATGCCCCAGATTCGCATTTGGGAGGGGATATGCTTTTGGGGTTCAAATGGAACGCTTAGGAACGCATATGGCAACATGGGGGCCATGCCCCAGATTCGCATTTGGGAGTGGATATGCTTTTGGGGTACATGCTGTGAGCCATGGGTGCCGAACGTGACATGTGTTGTGGCAGCATGACAGTGCATGGTTTGAGGTGTGTGCATGCTTGACATGACCTGCATATTTGCTGTCTGTTGTGATTACTGGACATGGCATTGGACGCATCGTTATGAGTGAGTGATGGTTGTGTGCCAGCCAACGTATTGCAGTTGTCCCATCTCCTTGGTGTGCGTGCTGCCCTGTGCCATGTGCATCACTGCAGTGCTCGGGGGGTGTGGCCCATGTTGTGTGTTGTTGCTCACAGTGTGTCGTGCGCTTAATTGACTTCTGGCACATGGTTGGTCATGGGCATGTGTCTTAGCGTGACTGCTGTATGTGTGGCAGCTGTGCGGATGACATGCCTTTCATGAGACTGGGGCTGACGGATGGGATGGATGGTATGTTGTATGTGCATGGTGTGTCTGTGAGTTTGATGGGTTCAGTGGTGTTCGTGTGCATTTATGTTGTTCCGCTCTGTTGCGTCTAGTGTTGTTTGTCTTACATAGGCGTAGTTGTGGGGTGTGTGGTTGACAGGCAGTAGGGGCTACATGGACAGGACTTCAATGGTGTTTCGGTTGTGTGTGATGAGTTGCACAGTGGCTGCCGTGTGGGACTATATTCAGTGTGGCTTGTGCATGCAGACGTGGCTCCTTGGGTGTTGCTATGTCTGTGATGGGTCATGTGGGGTGTGAGTCTGTTGTTCATGTCCGTGTGCACATTGTTCACTTGTTCGTGACGGTGGGCGGTGCTGCGTGTTCGTCTGCTACGTGACATGTCCCATGTGTTGGTCGTGTTATGGTCCTCATGCCTCCAGTAATCCAGCCCTGTCCAGTTTCCCACCTGCAAGTTGTTCGTGCGTGCACTGTACTGGATGCCACATGGCTCTAAGCGGGGGTGCTCCATGTTGCAGGTCTGTGGGGGTGGGGGGTGTTGTGGGTCGTGGGGGTGGCTGGACACCCACTGACACCGATTGCTGTGGACCGTGATGTCTGCCTTTCGGCTGTCGTTGTGCACTGCGGTGGCTGACACGTGGCTGTGGGGTGTGGGGGATGCTCCTCCTTGCTGTGCTGTGGGACTGGGGCCTGGTGTGTGTTGTACTTGGGCTGTCCACCGTCCCACCCACTGCACTTTGTGTTCCTGCCACTTACCTGTTACTTGTCGGTTAGTGCAGCTGTGGCGGACACATGGGTGTGGTGGGTGCTCGTTGTGGCGCTTCTGGCATATTTGGGGACCTGTTGGTGGTTACGTGGCTGGCTTAGTGTACACATGTCCCCATGCATCTTACAGTTGTTCGGTTTGGGCTGTGTGTGGTAGTGTCTGTTGCATGTGTGTGTGATGTGTTGTGTATTGTGTGCTGGACATGGGGGTGTTTGTCCCTGGGAGCTGTGGCATGGTAGTTGCGCATGTGAGTACATAGCGGTGTGCTGGTATACATTAGTTTGTACTTACCAGCCTCCACTCCCCTGCTAATCCGGCGAGGATCTCCGGATGGATTACGACTCGCACCTTCTCCTCCCACGCTTTGAAGGTCTTAAAGAGCGCGGGATTCCCTCCGCCAGTGACGGCAGCCAGCTCTCTGTTTTTGCCCTCCTTCTTCTTGACCAGGCTCTTTACGTCATTCCAACGTTTGTTAATTTCTCCTCTGTTCCTGGGCAGGGTCCCGACTGCATTGACCTGGTCTACGATCCGGTTCCACATTCTGTTTCTGGTGGCTAGTGGTGTGTGCTGGACCATGTTCCCATAGATTTGTGGGTACACCTTGATGATCTCGTCGACCATGACCGTCAGCTCCATGGGCGTGAACTTGGGCATCCTTTGTGGTGCCATGGTGTTTGTGGTGCTGGTGCGGTGTGTGTTGTGTAATGTGCAGGGGGTTTGTGGTGCCGGGTGTGTGGTGGTGGTGGTGGTGGTGGTGTTTGGTGGTGGTGGTGGTGGTGGTGGTGGTGGTGGTAGTGATGTGTGCGTTTCTGTGGTGTGCTGCTGTCCTTGCTGTGTCACTGTGTCCTCTCCTCTCCTCTCTGGTTTGCAATGTAGCAAGGGGTTGTGGTCTGTGGGAGTGCTGCTTTTGTACTCACCTATGTGGGTGTGTCCTCATGGTCTGTTGTTTTCAGGTGTGTTGTGTCTGGGGTTCTGGCCTTTGTATTTTTTGTTTGTCCGGGGGGTGTTTTCGGGATGTGTACTGTGCTTGTGTATTTGTGCGTGCCTTGCTGTGTGGACTTGTTGGCCATGTTGTGTGCTATTGGTTTTGTGTGCGGATGGTTTCTGTGCAGGTACGTTGGCGCCATGGCTTCTGCCGTGTCGATTCTCATCGGCGTTGTTTGCGCTGGCGGGCGGTATATTTGTGGTTTTTCCGCGCTCATGGCGGTGCGATCGTAATTTCACGTGCGGTGTGTCGGCCGTGTGGGCGGGCGGTTTTGTGTTGTCGTGCGTGTTTCCGTCCGTGGCGGGCGGTTTGACTCCGACTCGGACGATGGCGGGCGGTATTTTGTGTGATTTTTCCGCCGATGGCGGTTTTCGGTTTGTGTAATCGTAATGGCGTGGTCGGTGTTCAGGCGGTGTGTGCGGGCGGATTTTTGCCGCTTCCATGCCTGGCGGATTTATTTACGCCGGGTATCGTAATGGGCCCCTTAATAATCAGTTTGAATAATTATTTTAATAAATTATAAATTATTTAAAAATATTATAAATTACAAATACATCTATACACATAAAACAATAACATAAATACAAATTAAATAATTATGTATAACAAATTAAAAAAATTAAATTTACTTTCAATATTTTAAAAATTAATTATATACTATATTAACTAAAATAATACAAAAAATATTAAATAGCGTAGGGAATAAAACTACTATTACAACCCCCAAAAAACAACAGTAAGAAAAATGTTGGATAGCGTAGGGGTAAAAATTACTATTCCCACTCCAGAGAGTGCAACAGTAGGGAAAGTGTTGGATAGCGTAGGGGTAAAAATTACTATTCCAACTCCAGAGAGTGCAACAGTAGGGAAAGTGTTGGATAGCGTAGGGGTAGAAATTACTATTCCCACTCCAGGGAGTGCAACAGTAGGGAAAGCGTTGGATAGCGTGAGGGTAAAAATTACTATTCCCACTCCAGTGAGTGCAACAGTAGGGAAAGTGTTGGATAGCGTAGGGGTAAAAATTACTATTCCCACTCCAGAGAGTGCAACAGTAGGGAAAGTGTTGGATAGCGTAGGGGTAAAAATTACTATTCCAACTCCAGAGAGTGCAACAGTAGGGAAAGTGTTGGATAGCGTAGGGGTAGAAATTACTATTCCCACTCCATGGAGTGCAACAGTAGGGAAAGCGTTGGATAGCGTGAGGGTAAAAATTACTATTCCCACTCCAATGAGTGCAACAGTAGGGAAAGTGTTGGATAGCGTGAGGGTAAAAATTACTATTCCCACTCCAGAGACTGCAACAGTAAGGAAAGTGTTGGATAGCGTAGGGGTAAAAATTACTATTCCCACTCCAGAGAGTGCAACATTAGGGAAAGTGTTGGATAGCGTAGGGGTAAAAATTACTATTCCAACTCCAGAGAGTGCAACAGTAGGGAAAGTGTTGGATAGCGTAGGGGTAGAAATTACTATTCCCACTCCATGGAGTGCAACAGTAGGGAAAGCGTTGGATAGCGTGAGGGTAAAAATTACTATTCCCACTCCAATGAGTGCAACAGTAGGGAAAGTGTTGGATAGCGTAGGGGTAAAAATTACTATTCCCACTCCAGAGACTGCAACAGTAAGGAAAGTGTTGGATAGCGTAGGGGTAAAAATTACTATTCCCACTCCAGAGAGTGCAACATTAGGGAAAGTGTTGGATAGCGTAGGGGTAAAAATTACTATTCCAACTCCAGAGAGTGCAACAGTAGGGGAAGTGTTGGATAGCGTAGAAGTTACAAATAACATACTTATAAATATATTAATTTTTTTAAATAATTAATGAATTATTAAATAACTCTAAACTATTTACCAATACCAATAAATAATTATTAAAAACATAATTACCAATAGAAAATTTATTAACAATAAATTAATAATAAATACCAATAAATAATAATTAATAAATATTAATTACTAAATAATAAATATTGAACAATAAAATATTTTTAATAACAAAAAACATATAAATTATTAAAACTTAATTACCAATTAACTAATATTAAACAATTACATGCTTTTTTAAACCAATAATAATAAAAATTAAATATTAATTATCAATTAATAAATAATTCTTAATATATTAATTAAATGTATCAATAAATAATATTTAATATTTAATTACCAATTAATGATAAAACAACAATAAATTAATTTTTAGCACCAAAAAATTGTAATTTTAAAAATGTACCTATTAATAATTAATATCCAATAAATTAATTATCAATACCCAAAAATAAATTTAATAATTACTTAATTAGATTTCAATTACTTCCAAAAGTATTCCCCTATAAACGCACAACACACTCCAATGATAAAATAATACACTTAACATAATGATCAATTAATCAATTAATAAAAATTAATAACTAATTAATAATAATTAATTACCAATTAATAATAATTGATTACCAATTATCTATTAATTAACAATAATATAATTATCAATACCAATTAATTAAAATAAATTATAAGTTAATTACATTTAAATTACATGATGATCAATTAATCACTTAAAAATTAATCACCAATTAATAAAAATTAATTACCAATTAATAATTAATTAACAATTATATAATTATCAATAACAATTAATTAAAATAAATTATAACGTAATTACATTTAAATTACATGGTAATCAATTAATCAATTAATAAAAATTAATAACCAATTAATACAAATTAATTACCAATTATTAATTAATTAACAATAATATAATTATCAATACCAATTAATTAAAATAAATTATAACTTAATTACAATTAAATTACTTCCCACCCTATTCCCCTATAAACCCACAACCCGCTACAGAACTTAAATGCAAAAATTATTAAAATTAATTTATAATTCCTAAAAATTAATAATTAATTTAGTATAATTAAATTACTTCCCACCCTATTCCCCTATAAACCCACAACCCACTACAGTACAAAAAAAAAATGTACTTACATTTTTTTTATTAACATATAAAAATTGTATACATATATTTTTAAACAAGTAGAACACTTAACAAAAACACATATAACACATACATATTAAAAATATAACAAAATACAAAACAATAATACAAATATCGATATTAGTAACATCGATATTAGTAACATCGATATATTTGATTTCGATATTACTAACTTCGATATTATTTACATCGATATTAAAAAATTCGATGTTACTTACCTTAGGGTCGATATTCTGTCCATCGATATTCTTCACATCGATATTCTGTCCCTTCGATATTTTAACTTCGATATTATTGTATATCGATATATTATTTTCGATATTTTGACTGCTCACCCACTTAAGGTACATGTCCTATCTTTTACCTACAATGCACCCTGCCCATAGGGCTAGCTAGGGCCTTCCTTAGGGGTGACTGACATGCGGTAAAAGGGGGGTCACGGACATGGCACACACTTTAGGTGCCACGTCACAGCGGCAGTAACACTGCGCGCACAGGCCCTGCAATGGCAGAGGCCTGAGATAGGTTTGAAAGGCTACTTTGGTGGGTGGCGCAATTAGCGCTGCAAGCCCACCAGTAGCATTTAATTTACCAGCCCTGGGTATATGAGATACCACTTTACAAGGGACTGACAGGTAAATTAAATAGGCCAAACAGGTGTAGACCAATCTTACCACATCTGACACAGAGAGCACACGCACTTTACACTGAGCAGCAGTGCTAAAGTGCCCAGAGTCCTAAAACCACCTACACCATGTCAGAAAAAAGGCTAGGAGAAAGGCAAAAAGTTTAGGGATGACCCTCCAAAAAGGGCCAAGTCCAACACAACCCCCTTCCAGCCAAAACGCAGGGTAGACCAATCACCACCTTGATGGGCTTCCCTGCCTTGGGAGATAGAACACGGACACAGGCCCGCAACTGCAGGGACACCCTCCAGTTCTACGCCACTCTGAACACACGTGGTTCCCTCTGTCAAAGCTCTCAGGACCAACTAGGCTACCCCACTGGTACTCCCTAGCTGTCCACGGCCAGGACCAGGCCCTAGGCCACCCAGATGTCTTTGGTCTTTGCCAACACACAGAGTGGGGGCAGGAACCCCTGGCACATAGTAACCATTCTCCAATCTACCTCCCATCAGGGTATTTCCAAACTGCCACTGATCCTCCAGCCTAGGGTCCGCACCCTCTGGCTGACCAGAAGTCACGGGTGAGGCTCTCCTCCCCTACCTCTTCTTCTGGGGTTCCGTACCCTACTCCTTGGAGAGGCACCCTCAGAACACAACTCTCCTTCCAGTTGAACTTCCAACAGGAGGACAGCTCACTCAGGCCCATGGAAACTATTTCACTTCGGAGGTACACAGCACACAGCAAAGTCCCTCTTCAAGCAGGTGGGGGACACAGCACACAGCAAAGTCCCCTTTCCTCTTCCTCTGTGGAAACAACAAACTGCAGGTGAGCCCCAGAACACACACCAAGGGCCGTCTCCTCAGTCTCTTCAGCTGATCCACTTTGGCAGAGATTCCTTCTTGACCTGGAAGTTTCCTAGTCTCCCAACCTAGGGTCTAAACCCTCAGGTTGCACCAGGGTCAGAGGCGAGGACTCCCTCCCTCTGCACCCCTTTCCTGAGTTCCGCACCCTCCCAACTGGAGTGGTACCTCTGGAAACCAAACCGGTCAGGCCGAACCTGAACCTGGCCTCCCCAACCTTGGAGCTAAACCCCGCGGCTGAGCACTTTGCCAGGCACGCAAGGACTTCTGGGGGCGCACACAGCACCCCCCCCGAGGGTAACACGACTCATGCATTGCGTGACAGTCTGCCTGGTGCAGATCTCCCGACCCCTGTCCATCTGACAGTGCGCGAAGATCCCCCAGGACAGAAGTGGTGTCACCATGGTCACTTCTAGGAGACTCAGCCCTTATGGCTGGCCCCTGACCCACTGGGGAACACATCCCCCTCTCACCCCTCACTCTGGACCTCTGCACCCTCCCAACTGGAGCGGTACCGCCAGACACCAGGACCGCTGGAGCTCTAGTTACAGACACTCCACATCCTCTAGACACTGGGAGATCCTCCTCAAATGGCCTTCAAGTACAGCCTAGGCCCCTGACCTGGCGCTCCCTTAGGGAACCCTCCAGGCCCTGAGACTGGGTTTCGGGCCACCGTGGGACACATCGTCCCACACTCACTCTGTCTCCACTGAGACAGGACGTGAGCCCCTACACCCCTCCCATTCCACCGGGACCTAGCTGGGCTACACTGAACCTCTTCCACCACACAGGACCGGAAGATACCCAAGCCACTACTTTTAAAATCACTCCACAATGCCTCTTCAGACCCTCTAGCACACAGCCAGAGGTCTGCCTCCCGTGCAAGCTCCCTGGAATCAGAAAACTTACACCCCAACAGGTGTAGGCGCAGCCCCGGAAAACAATTACTGAACAAGTGCTCTCTGACACACAGATTGAACAGCCCTTCAAAATCATTTGCCGTGCTAACCAGCACCCATTCGTCCAGTGCAACACAACATTCATCCACAAACTCCCCCCAAGACTGGTGAGACAGTTCCTTACTGCCCCTGAATCTCAACCTGTACCCCTCTTACTGGGAACCAGGTACCATACTCTGGGAATGGGACTTCCTGCACTGGACACCATATTGCTGCCACCACTGGATCCCACCCTTACTGGTGAATCCAGACAACTCAACTGAGCTCAGGGGATAAACTACCCTCCAGAGCTAACTTTTTCTCCTCCACACTCCCTTTCTTCCCTCCTATCCACCCATACCTCTGGGGACAGGGAAAGGGATGGGGCACTGCCCCCGGCACTGGACCCAGAAAGGGACTCCCTATCTATGGGATTCTCCCCACCTACTGGCGTCCCCGCCCTGTCATTTTCTCTCTTCTGCCACCAAAATAAAAGCGCAGAAAACCCCATTTAAAAATGACACTCTTGAGGAGAAAAACAAAATCAGAAACAATAATCCCCAAACATGTGATTATCTAAATGCAGAGTTTGTAGTGCAACCAGTTGTTGCTTTGGTACTGCGCAAACGCAAGTCCTATCCTCACCGCTGACAACCAATGTTAGAAATGGGATATCTGGTTGGCTAAGGCTTGCGCCGAAGCCAGGCAGAAACCACCACTCTAGTCAGGGCAAGGGAGTTACACACCCAAGATAACCCCTGCTCACCCCCTTGGTAGCTTGGCACGAGCAGTCAGGCCAATCCCGGAGGCAATGTGTAAAGCGTTTGCGCAACACACACACAGCAGCAACACACTAGGCACACTACAAAAGGAACTCCACACAAGGTTATATAAAAAATAGCCTTTGTATTGTCATAAACACATTAGAAACAGAATCACACATTTACACTGTGCCAACTGGTATGGGCAATATTCACACGGGAATTATATGCAGGACCAGGCCAATCGGGCCATGGTCAGAACCATCAGAACAGGTAAGTAAATGCAAATATAAAACACAACCAGTAACTACTGGTACAATAATGACCTGAGCATTATCCTATTAGCATAAACCCACATTAGACCCAAACCTCATCAGCATAAACACATTACGCAATGGGCCTCACCAGCATAAACACATTATGCAATAACCTCATAAGCATAAACACCTTACGCAAATAGGTACTACACCAAAACATCATAACATGGCATTAGGCATAAACACATTAGGCCCAAACCTCATTAGCATAACCACATTACGCATTAGGTATCACCCACATAAACACATCAGCGTAAATACTATGGGCCTAAATCATTCTTGGCAACATTCAGGAATAGACTCATTACGCAATTCGGTAGAGCCTGGCGCTCTACCAATGTCACCAAAATTGCCCCCAGGCCAACTGGCCTTCTCAGAGGGCTTGAATGCCCTATGTCCCAATGTCAGGGAGCTAAGCTGCCACTTGCAGCTAAAGCAAAAAGTGCGCCGTTGCACCAGCCTAAACGTAGCAGCTGCCCACTAATTGCTGGGTAGCTGTGAAGTCAGGGAGGCCTGGCACTCACTGTGCCACGTAAGCCCCACTCTGGGACTCTCGGACACCATTGTGGCCCACGTTGAAGCTGCCGTCAACTGCGGTGCAGCTGTGCCCAAATTGAGGCCAGCACTGGACACTGGCACCGACTGTGCCGGGGAGGCCCCACTGGGACTCTCCCAGACCAATGTGCCCAACGTTGCAGCGGCCCGCTGTCTGGCAGGGCCGCTGTGGAAAATGAGGCGGGGATACCACGGTACCCGTAAAGCCCTGCTCCGGGCGTTTCAATACAAAAAAAAAATGCCCCCCAAGGCTGGAGTGGCCCGCTCTCCTGCGGGACCGCTCTGAAGAGCAGGATTCAAGCCCCACTCACCGGGATGCACTGGGTCTCTTTGAGTGCAGCGGGGGAAGGCCGAAATGGAGCTCACACAGCTCCGTCTTCTCTGGAGTCCACGAGGCTCCGGACGTTCTGGGCTGCATGCGGGGCTCCCTTCACTAACCCGGCAGCCCCGCCTGGATTCTCCTCCTTGTGCACCGGGGCTCCCAACAGCTCACGGGAGCCCCGTTGGGCAATCGCACACTACTCCTCGCTTCACCCGGGCCCCCTCCTGGGGCCCGGGACTTTCCTGTCGGCTTCTCTTCAGTTCGCCAGTGCGTGGTGGGCTCCCGCCTGGCCTCTCCTACACGCGGGGCTCCCACAGCTCACGGGAGCCCCGATCACTTCCGGCCGCACTTCCTTCGGCAGGCCCTGCCCACAGTCAGGCGCGGGTGCCTGACTTCCTGTTTTCCACGTTCGGGGCTGCGGCGGTGAAACGCAGGGTGGGCTCCCGCTGATAAATCTTCACAAGTGCGGGGTGGGCTCCCGCCAAGCTTGGCAAAATGCGGGGTAGGCACCCGCTAGTGAAAGAGACCACAAGATGCGGAGTGGGCACCCGCTCCCACCGGCAGCTCGGGGGAATCCCCACGTCGGGATTCCCTCTATAATACTGCAGCAGCACGCTGCACGCCGCCAGCTCCACGCTCTCCCCTCAGGCAGCCAAAACACAGCGCTCACGAGGCGCTAGGCCATAAAATCTTCAAAAGGGCAGAGATAGAAGAGTCCTGGAGGTCTTTAGGGATCAAGGGGCAATGCAGGGCCCAGGGAGGCAAGCCCTCATGGCAGCCCCCCCTGGGCCCCAGCAGCAGCAAGCCCCCTCCGTCAGGAACAGCACAGGAACTGAACAATTTCATGGGGTCACAGCCCCTATTTTTATACACCTTTTTCTCTTTGTCTGCAGGACAGGGCTTTAGGGGAACCAGCCAAAACTGGTTCAGGGGGGAATTGGAGCACTTTGTTTTCCGAGCTCCTCTTCCCCTTTGACAGGTGGTGGCTCGTCATCAGACACACCACAGGGGGGCGGAGCCAGCATTCACTAGGGCAGGCACAATCCTATTCAGGGACCAGGGACTTCCCCTCCCACTACTCCAAATGTAGATGTCCCATTCAGCCTAGCGCTGACTCACCCTGCCCCTCCTGGAGCCACACACACCTCCCAGCCCCTGTCACTCACAAGCCAGACATGCAATTCACATCAGGCAGGCAGACACATAGCACACAGAAATGCCAACTTCTAAAAGTGGCATTTCTAAAATAGTTATAATAAATCTGCGCACACCATTGCGCAGCATTTATTATCACTATTCCAAATATACCAAACTTGACCACGCTGCGCCTCTCATATCAGGAATTACCACTGAAACACTTATCAGGGAATCCCCAATGCATTCCTATGGGAGGGCAGCCCCACAGTAGTGAGAAACCAAAATGGCTGTTTGTCACTACCAGGACATGTCACACACTTAAGGTACATGTCCTATCTTTTACCTACAATGCACCCTGCCCATAGGGCTAGCTAGGGCCTTCCTTAGGGGTGACTGACATGCGGTAAAAGGGGGGTCACGGACATGGCACACACTTTAGTTGCCACGTCACAGTGGCAGTAACACTGCGCGCACAGGCCCTGCAATGGCAGAGGCCTGAGATAGGTTTGAAAGGCTACTTTGGTGGGTGGCGCAATTAGCGCTGCAAGCCCACCAGTAGCATTTAATTTACCAGCCCTGGATATATGAGATACCACTTTACAAGGGACTGACAGGTAAATTAAATAGGCCAAACAGGTGTAGACCAATCTTACCACATTTGACACAGAGAGCACACGCACTTTACACTGAGCAGCAGTGCTAAAGTGCCCAGAGTCCTAAAACCACCAACACCATGTCAGAAAAAAGGCTAGGAGAAAGGCAAAGAGTTTAGGGATGACCCTCCAAAAAGGGCCAAGTCCAACACCATGCCATTCCAGTTTGAACCCAGCCATATGCAAATCAGTCCTGACCCTGTGCCCAATGGGAACAGTCCAGCCCGAACTGCCAGGTCAGGTCCTACCTGGACTGGAAACAAGCATCCTAGGACCGGTTTCGGGGTATGCCCAGATGTGGGTCCCTTGCTCACTTTGCCACTGGATTCAAGCTAGCCTGGCTGATGAGGGCTGTTAGCCCGAAACCGGTCCCAGGATGCTTGATTCCAGTCCAGGGAAGACATGGCTTGGCAGTTCGGTCTGGACTGTTCCCATGAGGCACAGGGTCAAGACTGATTTGCACATAGCTGTGTCTGAACTGGGGTGGCGGAGTGAGCTAAAGAATGATGATGGATTCAACCCAGATCTGTGACTGGGGGTGAGTGTTTGAAAAGTTTCAGCACTCCGTCCATCATCTCCTTGTGTTTGCTTTAATCATAAAATTGAGACAGGATATTTCCTATGACCAGTATGCAATTTACTGCATGCTTTTACACTACAGTCCAAGTGGGCAGATTTTCAGAATTACATTTCCTGTTTGGTATACTATTGCAATTTAGCCCAGGTGGGCAAATGTATCAGTACATATTATACTATTGAATAGTGACTGTCTTTAAAAGTGCAAAGTGCAATTGTGAATTAAAATGAAATTACCCAAAAAATTTATAATGAAAGAAAGAAATAATACATCATGATAAAAATGTATATATGTACACAGATACTGCGGACCGAGGAAGTTTGTTACAGCAGCTACTTCTCACAAGTGAGTATGGAAGTCTTCTTCCATATTCAATCCTCCTGGGATTTTAGTGTCTAGTTCAATGATGTAACAAGACTCTAATTTCCTTAATTTCTTTTCCCGATTGCCACCCTTTATATTGGGAGGTAGTGCATCTATTACAAAGTACGCTAAACCTTTTACATCTTTGTTGTGAAAACTTTCAAAATGGTGAGCAACAGGATATGATCTGTCACCATTTTTTATTGCTCTTAAATGTTGAAGTATACGTTTATGTACCACCAGAATTGTGCTCCCTACGTATCTCAGGCCACAAGGGCACTGAAGCACGTAGACCGCAAACTCTGTCTTACAGTTGAACTCGCCTTTAATTTTTTTCACCATGTTCGATAGACCTGACTTGTATGATGTCGTGTTTTTTCCATGGAGGCAGGCTTTGCATTTTGAACATTTTAAAAAACCTTGTTTCCTATTTAGCCACGTTGGTTTTGGCTTTGTTGATTTCTTATCTTTTAACATGTTACTGACAAGTACATGCTTGAGTGATTTTGCTCGCCTGAAAGTTATCCTTGGCTTACGGGGTACTACTTTACCTAAGGTAGGATCATTCCGTACGATATGCCAATGTTTATTTAAAATAGTTCTGAAATTGGCTTGCTGTTTACTGTAGGTAGTTATTATTCTACACTGATCTGTGTTGTTTTTCTCACGTTTTTCTTTGGTTTTACTTTTACTGAATAGGATTTCCTCCTCTGTTTTTTATTTGCCTTGAACATCGCTGATTCAATGCAATCATCTGAGTATCCTTTCGCTATAAATCTGTTTTTCAAGCAAGATATCTCATTTTTAGTTTCTACCGATTGCTGCAGTTTCTCATTGTTCTTAAACATTCCCCATATGGGATGTTTCTAATCAAGTTTTTGGATGGAAACTAGTTGCATGAAGCAACGTGTTACCTGCTGTTGGTTTTCTGTATAATTTGGTTTCAAGCTTGCCATTCTGTGTATATATACTGTGAGATCCAAGAAATGTACACTAGTATCACTGATGTTGCTTATGAATCTTAAGTTTAAATTGTTCACTTGTATTTTCTTAATGAACTCCTTTGCTTCCCTTTCGGAACCTTTCCATACCACGAACAAGTCATCAATAAAACGACTCCAATGCATGATATGGTGCTGCCATTCATCTTGGTATTTTGTGGGGACCAACTGCTCCTCCCACCAGCCCATGTGTAAATTCGCATAGCTGGGGGCGAAGCAGGTGCCCATTGCTGTACCGCATACCTGATGAAAAAGTTCTCCATTAAACAGGAAGTAGTTACTGGTGAGACACTTTTCTATCATTTGTAGGAGCATTTGCGTGTGTGACCATAATCTTAAAGGTCTACCTCCTAAAAAGTATTTTATGGCCTGCAGGTCATCATCGTGTTTGATACTGGTGTAAAGTGTAGTCACATCGATTGTAATTAATAGAAAGTCTTCTTCCCATGGAAGGTCATAGATCCTCCGAAGGAAGTCTCCCGTATCCTGTATATAGGATGGGAGAGTCTTGACCAACTTACAAAGAAATGAATCAACATATTTCGATGTATTCTCCAGGGCGCTCCCAATAGCTGAAATAATGGGGCGCGCTGGCAGATTCACTGCATCCTTGTGTACCTTGGGTATTAAATAAAGTACTGGTGTTATTGGACTGCTTATTTTCAAAAACATGAATTCATCATGGCTGATTAAACTTTGCTCATACCACTTCTGTAGCTCAATATTATAATTATGATGACTTGTTAACATTACATCTTCCTTGATTCTAACATAGTTTGACCTGTTATTCAATTGTTTGTAGGCTTCAGTTAGATATTTTCCTTTATCCCACAAAACTACATTCCCGCCTTTGTCTGTATTACGCACAATACATTCATTGTTTAGTGATCATTTATTCACCAGAGCAGAATATTCCTTTTGTTTCTGTGATTTCACAAATTTCTTTTCACTAATACATTTGTGCAGATTTTTAAGTTGATTAACCACCAGTTCATTGTAAACATCCGTAGCATCTCTGGCTGCAATTGGTATGAAGCGTGAACTAGGTCTAAAACTTGTCGGTGCATCACCTGATATGTCGACACCTTGTTCTTGCGCTAGGGTCTCAGCACTCCTGATTGTGTCTTGGTTAGTGCTTTCACTTTGTAGTTCCCTTAGTTCAAGCATTAAATTCATGTCATCTACCATTAAATCTCCTTGCTGTATATGGATACCGTTGGCTGTGACAATTGTTCTCGTCTTTGGTGTAGTAGAAAATGTTTCTTTAATTTTAGCATTCTGGTAAATTTGAAAATGTCAATTCTTGTCTGAACATAGTCAATGTCTGCCTCCGGGCAGAAGGATAAACCTAATTGTAGAGTCTTTTTTTCTTTGTCAGTGAGAACAATGTCAGTTAAATTGATAATAGAGGCTTCATTATCAACTCCTATTTCTTGCTCCATTTCTTTTTCTCTGTTGAGTCGTCTTTGTTTTGCACCTTTCCCCCTCTTGCTCCTCTGCCTCTTCCTCTTGGCGGCCTTGGATTTATTGTTTGTACTTTTGGTCGTAGATTGAACCTTCTCTCCTGCCTTAAAAAATCAAGTTCATCAATGACAGATGGTATTGGGCGTGCAGCTTGTCCGCTCGGGCTTTCATCAACATCAGTGTCTATTTCTGAGCTCTGCAGGCTGCTCTGTTCTGAATGCATTTCATGAGTAGGCTTACTCGTTGCTGTTAATTTTTGTCTACGAAGAGTGTCAAATTTTTGGGCAAAAGTAAATATTAGGCCTTTATCGTAATCGATTTTATCGCGCAAGAATGTTTGCGCTTTCCTTTCCTTAATCGATTCCTCTAATTTGCGCAATCTGTCTTTCATTCCAATCTTATATTTGCTTATTTGTTCTTTCTCCGACTCTTTATCCAGAATTTCAGAGATTTTCTCTATCTCTTCCATGATTTTTTGGCGGTCTATGTCTGCATATTTAATCAAAATAGCCAACATTCTCCTTGATGACTCATTGTTATTCTCTGCCCATTCTCAGAGCATATTAGGATTAGGTTCCTCATAACTAGGTGCCACCATAATTCTTAGTTCTCTCTGTACAAGTTTTACTTCTAAATATCTTTGTAGGGATTTTGATTCCCACCACTTAGATAACTCGGTGCGCTTTAGCTTTTCCAGTCTTTTTAGATGGGTTGTTACATCGGGTGATTTTGCAAGGTTTGATGCTGTGGTGGAGGATTCATTACTGCTACTAATGCAGTCATCAAAAATTGACAAAGCCGCTTCCTCCCGCTCTTTCACTTCTGAGGCCGACATTGCTCGTATTATGCAAACTGGGTATTCTGTATATCGGGCCTGATTCACAGAACTAACTTACGTCAAAAACGTAAAGTTAGTACTTTTTGGTATTCACAGAATATACTTACTCATTTTGGTATTCACAGAATGAACTTACTCATTTCGGTATTCACAGAAGTTAGTAGTCTTAACTTTAGGACTCCTAAATGCCTTCTGTGAATACCGAAAGTCTTAAAGTTAGGATTTTTCTCAGTTTAGGAGTAGTAAAGTTAGGAGTCCTAACTTTACTACTCCTAAACTGAGAAAAATCCTAACTTAAAGACTTTCGGTATTCACAGAAGGCATTTAGGCGTCCTAAAGTTAGGACTCCTAACTTTACTACTCCTAAACTGAGAAAAATCCTAACTTTACACTACAGCCCAAGTGGGCAGATTTTCGGAATTAAATTTCCTGTTTGTTATACTATTGCTGCGCAGCCGAAACGCGTTCAATGGAGGCCGGCAAATAAACATATTTGCGCATCTATTCATGGTGTCATCATCCTTTTTGTAAAGGTGAATGGTGATAAGTAAACGGATCTATCTTGTGTGGTCCGGTCTGACGACGCGCCCTTTGATCGGGAGCAGAGGCGGTGATACACAAGAAAGCACGGAAGGATATATGTATATATATACACAATTTCTGTTTCACAAGGAAATGGAATTTGTGCACTCACAGGGGTCAAGTCAAAGACAACTTTATTCGATTGCTGTTTCAGACAATCATAAAAGCACATAAAAAGCACATAATTCATTGCACAGAATAAAACACAGAAAGAAAAAATATTATATACACTTCATTTTAAATTTTTTAAAGTTAATAATGATATACCCGTGCCTCTATCTGATGTCAGTGTATTAATTTACCATACATTTCCTTTGACTAAGTACTTTCTTTAAGAATGTTACTATCCTACATACTCTATGTTCATTGTCCAGAAACTGTAATACAATGAACGCCGGGCGACATTGTCGAAGCCCCAGCGATTTTAAAATTGGAAGAATCCATACTTTCCTTAGTTCAGTGTAAAATCTACAAAAAAGAACAACGTGTATAGTGGACTGTATTGAAAAATTATCACAAGGACACAGTTGCATTTATTGGGCCCAGTCGTTCATTTTCGGGAAAATAACAAGTCTGTGAAAGACCCCCAACCTAAATCTGGTCAATAAAAACCTATCACAGGCACCCGGTACAAATATTAAATAGGGTTGTATACTAAAAGTAGTTAAAATCAACTGATTATGCTGGACGGTGGGTTTTGTGATCTCTGCCGACATTCTTATAGTGTCCAATAACAGGAGACCCTCTTTTTAACTTCTTTCTCGTGATCGTCTGAGTAGTTCTTGGATCAGTAAAATAATCTATGTGGCCTAGATCACGCATAAAGTCTCAAACGTACCTTACCCAAGGAATCTTTAGGGCCCCTTCCAATTTCAAACTATCCATTAAAATATCTCTGTTTAGCTTTGTTTCTTCTTTTAACCAGATCCTATGCCATAAAAGAATAGACTCCATTTTTATTAAATCAGAGATGAAAGGTAGGCCCAACTCGACATGACAAACATACGAGGAAATACTATTCGGTACAGACAGAATGTATCTTAGGAAAGAGTTTTCCACCCTTTGTAACGGGTGCATATCAGCAAAGCCCCACACCCCTGCCCCATACATCGCGGTGGAGATACACTTTGCTTTGTAGATTTGAATAAGCTCTACCGGTGGTCTCCTACCCAGTTTTTTCGCGAAGTTGGCAAGAGCAGTTGTTGTCCTTAAAAACGCAATTTTCTTTGCTGAAACAGCTTGGACCCAGGAATCGTTTTGGTCAAAGAGTATTCCAAGATACGAGAATCTCTTTGTAACCCCAATCTTCTGTCCTTCCACAAACATATCCCTGCACCTCTGACTACCATGGCCACACCTCATTATGAAGGTCTTCGAGATGTTCACTCTAAGACCAAGGTTATTCATAAAATTGGAGAAACTATCTAAAACCTTCTGGAGGCCTATTTGAATGCGAAACATCTATACAGCGTCGTCCACATATAGGAGGGCTGGTATTGGACATCCAGCTATTTGGGGAAAATCTTGACTATCTTTAAGCAGCGCATATCCCAAACCATTAATATAAAGATTAAAAAGAAAGGGGGCTAGGACACATCCTTGCCTGACCCCCTTCCTTATTGGGAATGAGGCCGAGCGCTCACCGCTCAAGCCACAACGCACTTGTGCCTTGGCATCACTATAAAGGCGTCTAAGGAAGTCGATAATTTGTGTGTCCACCCCCATAGCTTCTAGGATCTTCCAGAGCTTTCTGTGCCTCACAGAATCAAAAGCTACAGTGAGATCCACAAAAGCTAAAAACAACCTCACCTTCTTCGCCCACGTGTATTTCCCCACTAAAATAGATAAATTCAGACTCTGTTCGGTCGTCCCTAAACCCTCACGAAAACCATATTGTAAGTCAGATAGGACCTTATTGTCCTCCGCCCAATCATGTAGGCGTTCTAAGATTATACGGCCCACTACTTTAGTCAGGGAGTCCAATAGTGAAATGGGCCTGTAGCATCCAGGGTCCTGACGGTCTCCCTTTTTAAAGATTGGGACAATAACGGATTCTACCCAGGTCAGTAAAAAAGGGGCACGACAACTAGCAGTAATTACCTGGGTGATAATTGGCCCCCATAAGGTCATGTTTGACTTGAACTAGTCTACAGGTACCCCATCCGGACCAGGGGCCTTGCCACCCTGACTTACAGAAATTGCCCGGTTCACTTCCTCCAAAGTAAACTGCAAATCTGTGTAATAGGCCAAGGGATCCAAGTTGGCTTCCCCTTGGTTATTACTAACCGGCACATCAAGGTTTTCCTCGCCGTTATATACCCTAGAGAAATGGTTAATTCATTGGTCCTCAGTTATAGCGATTTCAATTGCTGGACCACCTCCAGAAGACAGAAAGGGTGCTTTTACTGCTTTCCAGAATGCCAAACTGTCTTTCAATAGAGAGGCTTTATGCAGGGCATCCCACGCCTCATTTCTCAGAACAGTTTTCCTTTCTGTGAGTGCTAGCCTATATTCGCTTCTTGCCTGCCTCACGCCATTTCGACTTCTAGGTGTCTTATGTAACTCATATTTTAGATTGGTGTAAGCTCGGGTACACTTAGAGTCGAACCATCCCTGAGATTTTCCTTTGTTTCGTTTCTGGACAAACAATGCTTCCCTTATAGCATTTGAAATCGAATGAAAGGAAAGTAGAATACTGTCTGTGGCAGCTGTTTCACTCAAGCATGTCTCAAAGGCAGATTTACATTTTTCTACCACCTGCTTAGTTATCACTGATGGATCTACTATCGACCAGCGCAAAGTGTAGCCATTTGTCCTATCAATTATTATATTTGCTAACACCTGGTCATCTTTATCATGTCTAACAAGTTTACTTGTCGGTAGTACGACAGAAAGACACAGTGGAAAATGATCACTCAGTGAGTTGTCGGCTACAGAAAAAGAGTGAAGGCTACATGCGTGACTATTCGACATTAATATGTAATCTATGGTAGAACATAAGCCCCTGCCATTAAAGGTATGGGGCATGGGGGCAGGTATTGGACATAATTCATTTGCAAAACCGAAATCAAGACTAAAAATTATTTCACTGAATAACTCTCCCAGTGTAGAGTGTCGAAAGTGGGAATTACTTATCCCTTCTTCATTTATAAGTCCACATGTTTTGCCATCAATATTAGGGCACAAAGCACAGTTAAAATCCCCCCCCAAAATTAGCATCGTGTCTTTAACATTATCACTGCGCACAGATTTCAAATCCCTACCCAATTTTTTTACAATAACCCCAACTTTATCCGGGGAGATATTATTATAAAAATTTGCCACAGCAATACAATGCTTTGTGTCTACATGGATTATAATCACATGGTAAAATGTTTCCTCTCTGAACAACTCTACCGTATTTGTTTTCAGACTACTTGATATATAGGTACAGAGCCCGCCCTTTGCCCTTCCACTTGACCCCTCAATGGCTGGCGTATGATATGTTCTAAATCCATTAATATGGGTTGCTTCCTTAGCCCACATTTCCTGGAAACATAATACACCAAAGCTTGCTACAAAATCACACCACAAAGGGTTGTTTAGCTTAGAACGTAGTCCAGAGATGTTCCAGGAGACAAGATTACAAAGGGCTACGTAGCTATTAATTGAGAAACTAGTTATTGCTGCCTTACTAATTGATGAGCCATTACTATTGGAAAGTGCCTGGGCTGGGCTTGTATGTTCGAAGGATTCAGGTAAGGCACCCAAAGTCAACTTAATTATGCCCAGGCCCTCTTCCCCCTGCTCAATAGGAACTGGAGGGGGCAGATGGTTATCTCTGACTATGTGGGCCAGGCCAGAGTTGATTTTCTGCTTGTGGATATTATCGCCCTGATATCCTTGCAGGCTAAACTTATAATTTGAGGAGGGAGGACTCGAAGAAATCAGTCAGTCTATATCTTCTAACGGATTCAAAATATCATAGCAATTACTTACTGGGACCGCGTACCAAGGCTGTCTATTCCCTGGGAATCTCTCCTCCACAGAAGTGTACCATGGAGCTGTAGGGGGTTGGTAAAAATATCCCAGTGGTAGTATGTTTATACCCTGCGTCATTACAGTCCGATTACCAGCCCTGTCAAGAATTGACTGCACCAAACCTGGGGATCTGAAGGATACAACTACACAGTCACCCGCTAGAGATTTTGCTGCTTTGCCCACCCAACCAATTCTTCAAGCCATTTTGAATTCTAAGAAGAGCGTGTTAGTTATACCAGTCCTTGCGCTCAATAAGTGTAGCAACTTATTCCTTAATGTTGACCAGTGTTCAGAGGCATTGGGTAATAAAGATGGAACATTTGCCAGTACAACCGTATAAGGGGTTGCTTCTGGCGGTAGATGCAGATTCGGACTCAAGTTGGAAAAGTCTCCCTGATTAAACCTCTGATCGTCCTGAGTGTTTCTAGATCTCCCCCCTTCCCTTAGTGTAGTGCTCCCCATGGCGCTAGGGACCCCGTTTGGTGATTATACGGCCTGTAAAAAAGTAGGGTTCGTATTATCTATGCATTGTGGGTGCCCTTGAGGGTCTGAAGGGGAGGGTAGTACTCTTGAAGGTGGATGGCCAAACCGAGCAGGGTCCTTGGCTGTACTATTATTGGTGTTGTTAAAGGTGCTAAGGTGGTGCACTTGTCCACTTGCAGAGTTACTTCCAGCCAGACTGGCCGCTATTCCCATCCCCCTGTTTGACAACAAATCGGGACCTCTACATGGGCACATATCCGGATGAGCCGGGGGAATGCTGGTAACAAGTCCCTCCAGCTTTGTTAGTCTAGCTTCCACTTGGGACAGTTTTTGTGATAATAGATCCAGCAGCACTGATACCATTGTCTCTAACCTTCTCCAGAATTCCTCCTCATGTACCCAGGGAGATGGTCCGTTTGTTACAGTGGACAATGGCATTGTACTAGGCCCCTGGTTACAATCTCTGTCAATAGTTTTAGTTTTACGCCCCATTACCTTTGGACCAATTTGATTTTCTTTCTGGGGACCCCGTCTCTTCCTCTTCTTAGGTGGTGGTTCATGGCTATTGCCTTGATTTATTTGGTCTTCTGTCCTCTGGTAGTTACATTAGACCTACTAGATCTACTTTCTGGTTCGGAGGATATATTATTGTCAGGGTCGATCTCCGTGGGTTGTGTCTGCTTAATTCGGAGAGAGGAGTCTTCGGAATTATTTAGCAGAAGGGGCCCTACAGGAACAGGTCTATTCTGGGAAGACTGAAGCTCCAGAGATAGTCTCCGCTCGGTGAGCTCGATCTCATGGATAAGTGCTGACTCTGCCCTTAAAAGAAAAGCATCAAGTGTCCCCACAACTCCCTGCCCAGTGCCTATCTTACGCTTACTCATCTTAGGGATCCCTGGAGGTAATATCAGTGTCAAATTTAGCACAATACCTTGCACCACAAGGCTAAATCGTCCCAAAAACAAGATGTTATTATTGTGGCCCAGCCCGGCCTCCTCCGGGCTCGGACGGGTGCAGACGGGCACGCCCTTGGCCCGCGCACGTCCCGCACCGCGGGTGTAGCAGGCGATTTTTAAAGCGCGTGGATGGTGGCACGCTCCTCCCTCCTGGGAGAGCGAGGGATCTTGGGGCTTGCAGTCCCCCAACAAGCAGAGCATGCAAACAGTGGCTGGCGGTAGGCGCGTCCCGCGCCGCGGGTGTAGCAGGCGCTTTTTAAAGCGCGTGGATGGTGGCACGCTCCTCCCTCCTGGGAGAGCGAGGGATCTTGGGGCTTGCAGTCCCCCAACAAGCAGAGCAGGCAAACGGTGGTTGGTGGTAGGGGGTCAAAAAGGTATGTTTATTGTTCCAACAATGCATTTTGGCTTGCTATCTTTGTCAATTTACCAGCATCTGGTGCCATTTTCTCATATATATATATATATATATATATATATATATATATATATATATATATATATATATATATATATATATATATATATATATATATATGTGTGTGTGTGTGTGTGAACAAGGAAGCTCAGACTGCCGAAATGTGTTATGCCTTTTGATGAGTTACACTGAATTTTAGGCATTTGCTCACATTGAAAATATGATTATATAAGTCGGACAACAGGGAGACACACATAGAGTTAATTTTATTTTTATTAACATTTTTACAATCACTTTGCACTTTTCACTTAGGCACTTTTATAGAATTTTGTACATATTGCAACAGGGACATATCAGGGTACAAAAGAAACATGTAATTGTATATGAATACAGGATTGAACCTATTATTAATGTATTTTTCTGCTTTTAGTATTTTACGTGTAATTTTTTTAAAAAGCATTGGAAATATGAGAATATAAACTATTTTCTAATATTACTATGTTTTAAACAGCCCAAAAATGTTGGAATATGCTTAGCAACATCATAAATAGGGTTGGTACCATAAGTATTTTTTCTTTGTCCATGAACACGTGATGATCAATTGCAATGTACGTTTCACTTTAAATACTGCACTAACCTGTGTATCCATGTCATGTGATCAAGGCTCCACGGAGTCGAAACGCGTAATGGAGACGGTTGATTAAAACATTCTAGCACCGAATTGGGTCCGTGTCCGTGATTTAGAGAGAAAAGACGCTTCCAGGGTGCGGAGTTATTGTTATATATATATATATGTGTGTGTGTGTGTGTGAACAAGGAAGCTCAGACTGCCGAAATGTGTTATGCCTTTTGATGAGTTACAATAAAAACTAAAAACTGATTCCCAGCGGTGTTGGTACCTGTTTTTACAGTGCAACAGGAGTTGGGAGCACATAGCTCACGAAGAGAAATATAACTTAATACTACAACTCCCAGCGTGCAGTACAAACTGAAATAACCTGCTGCTAATTAAAGAGCGTTATAAATACCAACAGGCTGGAGTAAGTGGCTTTTCTGTGTAATCTGCGCCGATACAATGCAATGCCTGTGAACAAGGAGTTCATAACTCCGAAACGCGTAAGGCAAGAGGCAAGAATGTATTTCCGAGGGATGCAATGTTTTATTTGCCCACATTTATCCGGCTTTGAGTGCGCTTCCGAATTGAGGATCTTTGGTGTACAAAATTAATTTAACGGCAATCCAGCCGTGGAAGCTGCACCACCCCAAAGGAGGGGGCCATGGAGACACAGAACTGTTCCAAGTCTCCCAATGGAAATCGGACGGCAGGAGAATGTAACATTTCATTTCTCGGAGGCCCACTAAAGGCAGTGACAGCACATTAATTTTGTATGAAGCACAGAACCTACTAAGGAAAATAATTTTAGAAAAGACACTGCAAAGCTCACGAAGAGAAATATAACTTAATACTACAACTCCCAGCGTGCAGTACAAACTGAAATAACCTGCTGCTAATTAAAGAGCGTTATAAATACCAAACAGGCTGGAGTAAGTGGCTTTTCTGTGTAATCTGCGCCGATACAATGCAATGCCTGTGAACAAGGAGTTCATAACTCCGAAACGCGTAAGGCAAGAGGCAAGAATGTATTTCCGAGGATGCAATGTTTTATTTGCCCACATTTATCCGGCTTCGAGTGCGCTTCCGAATTGAGGATCTTTGGTGTACAAAATTAATTTAACGGCAATCCAGCCGTGGAAGCTGCACCACCCCAAAGGAGGGGGCCATGGAGACACAGAACTGTTCCAAGTCTCCCAAAGGAAATCGGACGGCAGGAGAATGTAACATTTCATTTCTCGAAGGCCCACTAAAGGCAGTGACAGCACATTAATTTTGTATGAAGCACAGAACCTACTAAGGAAAATAATTTTAGAAAAGACACTGCAAAGCTCACGAAGAGAAATATAACTTAATACTACAACTCCCAGCGTGCAGTACAAACTGAAATAACCTGCTGCTAATTAAAGAGCGTTATAAATACCAACAGGCTGGAGTAAGTGGCTTTTCTGTGTAATCTGCGCCAATACAATGCAATGCCTGTGAACAAGGAGTTCATAACTCCGAAACGCGTAAGGCAAGAGGCAAGAATGTATTTCCGAGGGATGCAATGTTTTATTTGCCCACATTTATCCGGCTCGAGTGCGCTTCCGAATTGAGGATCTTTGGTGTACAAAATTAATTTAACGGCAATCCAGCCGTGGAAGCTGCACCACCCCAAAGGAGGGGGCCATGGAGACACAGAACTGTTCCAAGTCTCCCAATGGAAATCGGACGGCAGGAGAATGTAACATTTCATTTCTCGAAGGCCCACTAAAGGCAGTGACAGCACATTAATTTTGTATGAAGCACAGAACCTACTAAGGAAAATAATTTTAGAAAAGACACTGCAAAGCTCACGAAGAGAAATATAACTTAATACTACAACTCCCAGCGTGCAGTACAAACTGAAATAACCTGCTGCTAATTAAAGAGCGTTATAAATACCAACAGGCTGGAGTAAGTGGCTTTTCTGTGTAATCTGCGCCGATACAATGCAATGCCTGTGAACAAGGAGTTCATAACTCCGAAACGCGTAAGGCAAGAGGCAAGAATGTATTTCCGAGGGATGCAATGTTTTATTTGCCCACATTTATCCGGCTTCGAGTGCGCTTCCGAATTGAGGATCTTTGGTGTACAAAATTAATTTAACGGCAATCCAGCCGTGGAAGCTGCACCACCCCAAAGGAGGGGGCCATGGAGACACAGAACTGTTCCAAGTCTCCCAATGGAAATCGGACGGCAGGAGAATGTAACATTTCATTTCTCGGAGGCCCACTAAAGGCAGTGACAGCACATTAATTTTGTATGAAGCACAGAACCTACTAAGGAAAATAATTTTAGAAAAGACACTGCAAAGCTCACGAAGAGAAATATAACTTAATACTACAACTCCCAGCGTGCAGTACAAACTGAAATAACCTGCTGCTAATTAAAGAGCGTTATAAATACCAACAGGCTGGAGTAAGTGGCTTTTCTGTGTAATCTGCGCCGATACAATGCAATGCCTGTGAACAAGGAGTTCATAACTCCGAAACGCGTAAGGCAAGAGGCAAGAATGTATTTCCGAGGGATGCAATGTTTTATTTGCCCACATTTATCCGGCTTCGAGTGCGCTTCCGAATTGAGGATCTTTGGTGTACAAAATTAATTTAACGGCAATCCAGCCGTGGAAGCTGCACCACCCCAAAGGAGGGGGCCATGGAGACACAGAACTGTTCCAAGTCTCCCAAAGGAAATCGGACGGCAGGAGAATGTAACATTTCATTTCTCGGAGGCCCACTAAAGGCAGTGACAGCACATTAATTTTGTATGAAGCACAGAACCTACTAAGGAAAATAATTTTAGAAAAGACACTGCAAAGCTCACGAAGAGAAATATAACTTAATACTACAACTCCCAGCGTGCAGTACAAACTGAAATAACCTGCTGCTAATTAAAGAGCGTTATAAATACCAACATGCTGGAGTAAGTGGCTTTTCTGTGTAATCTGCGCCGATACAATGCAATGCCTGTGAACATGGAGTTCATAACTCCGAAACGCGATAAGAGGCAAGAATGTATTTCCGAGGGATGCAATGTTTTATTTGCCCACATTTATCCGGCTTCGAGTGCGCTTCCGAATTGAGGATCTTTGGTGTACAAAATTAATTTAACGGCAATCCAGCCGTGGAAGCTGCACCACCCCAAAGGAGGGGGCCATGGAGACACAGAACTGTTCCAAATCTCCCAATGGAAATCGGACGGCAGGAGAATGTAACATTTCATTTCTCGGAGGCCCACTAAAGGCAGTGACAGCACATTAATTTTGTATGAAGCACAGAACCTACTAAGGAAAATAATTTTAGAAAAGACACTGCAAAGCTCACGAAGAGAAATATAACTTAATACTACAACTCCCAGCGTGCAGTACAAACTGAAATAACCTGCTGCTAATTAAAGAGCGTTATAAATACCAACAGGCTGGAGTAAGTGGCTTTTCTGTGTAATCTGCGCCAATACAATGCAATGCCTGTGAACAAGGAGTTCATAACTCCGAAACGCGTAAGGCAAGAGGCAAGAATGTATTTCCGAGGGATGCAATGTTTTATTTGCCCACATTTATCCGGCTTCGAGTGCGCTTCCGAATTGAGGATCTTTGGTGTACAAAATTAATTTAACGGCAATCCAGCCGTGGAAGCTGCACCACCCCAAAGGAGGGGGCCATGGAGACACAGAACTGTTCCAAGTCTCCCAATGGAAATCGGACGGCAGGAGAATGTAACATTTCATTTCTCGAAGGCCCACTAAAGGCAGTGACAGCACATTAATTTTGTATGAAGCACAGAACCTACTAAGGAAAATAATTTTAGAAAAGACACTGCAAAGCTCACGAAGAGAAATATAACTTAATACTACAACTCCCAGCGTGCAGTACAAACTGAAATAACCTGCTGCTAATTAAAGAGCGTTATAAATACCAACAGGCTGGAGTAAGTGGCTTTTCTGTGTAATCTGCGCCGATACAATGCAATGCCTGTGAACAAGGAGTTCATAACTCCGAAACGCGTAAGGCAAGAGGCAAGAATGTATTTCCGAGGGATGCAATGTTTTATTTGCCCACATTTATCCGGCTCGAGTGCGCTTCCGAATTGAGGATCTTTGGTGTACAAAATTAATTTAACGGCAATCCAGCCGTGGAAGCTGCACCACCCCAAAGGAGGGGGCCATGGAGACACAGAACTGTTCCAAGTCTCCCAAAGGAAATCGGACGGCAGGAGAATGTAACATTTCATTTCTCGGAGGCCCACTAAAGGCAGTGACAGCACATTAATTTTGTATGAAGCACAGAACCTACTAAGGAAAATAATTTTAGAAAAGACACTGCAAAGCTCACGAAGAGAAATATAACTTAATACTACAACTCCCAGCGTGCAGTACAAACTGAAATAACCTGCTGCTAATTAAAGAGCGTTATAAATACCAACATGCTGGAGTAAGTGGCTTTTCTGTGTAATCTGCGCCGATACAATGCAATGCCTGTGAACATGGAGTTCATAACTCCGAAACGCATAAGAGCAAGAATGTATTTCCGAGGATGCAATGTTTTATTTGCCCACATTTATCCGGCTTCGAGTACGCTTCCGAATTGAGGATCTTTGGTGTACAAAATTAATTTAACGGCAATCCAGCCGTGGAAGCTGCACCACCCCAAAGGAGGGGGCCATGGAGACACAGAACTGTTCCAAATCTCCCAATGGAAATCGGACGGCAGGAGAATGTAACATTTCATTTCTCGGAGGCCCACTAAAGGCAGTGACAGCACATTAATTTTGTATGAAGCACAGAACCTACTAAGGAAAATAATTTTAGAAAAGACACTGCAAAGCTCACGAAGAGAAATATAACTTAATACTACAACTCCCAGCGTGCAGTACAAACTGAAATAACCTGCTGCTAATTAAAGAGCGTTATAAATACCAACAGGCTGGAGTAAGTGGCTTTTCTGTGTAATCTGCGCCAATACAATGCAATGCCTGTGAACAAGGAGTTCATAACTCCGAAACGCGTAAGGCAAGAGGCAAGAATGTATTTCCGAGGGATGCAATGTTTTATTTGCCCACATTTATCCGGCTTCGAGTGCGCTTCCGAATTGAGGATCTTTGGTGTACAAAATTAATTTAACGGCAATCCAGCCGTGGAAGCTGCACCACCCCAAAGGAGGGGGCCATGGAGACACAGAACTGTTCCAAGTCTCCCAAAGGAAATCGGACGGCAGGAGAATGTAACATTTCATTTCTCGGAGGCCCACTAAAGGCAGTGACAGCACATTAATTTTGTATGAAGCACAGAACCTACTAAGGAAAATAATTTTAGAAAAGACACTGCAAAGCTCACGAAGAGAAATATAACTTAATACTACAACTCCCAGCGTGCAGTACAAACTGAAATAACCTGCTGCTAATTAAAGAGCGTTATAAATACCAACATGCTGGAGTAAGTGGCTTTTCTGTGTAATCTGCGCCGATACAATGCAATGCCTGTGAACATGGAGTTCATAACTCCGAAACGCATAAGGCAAGAATGTATTTCCGAGGGATGCAATGTTTTATTTGCCCACATTTATCCGGCTTCGAGTGCGCTTCCGAATTGAGGATCTTTGGTGTACAAAATTAATTTAACGGCAATCCAGCCGTGGAAGCTGCACCACCCCAAAGGAGGGGGCCATGGAGACACAGAACTGTTCCAAATCTCCCAATGGAAATCGGACGGCAGGAGAATGTAACATTTCATTTCTCGGAGGCCCACTAAAGGCAGTGACAGCACATTAATTTTGTATGAAGCACAGAACCTACTAAGGAAAATAATTTTAGAAAAGACACTGCAAAGCTCACGAAGAGAAATATAACTTAATACTACAACTCCCAGCGTGCAGTACAAACTGAAATAACCTGCTGCTAATTAAAGAGCGTTATAAATACCAACAGGCTGGAGTAAGTGGCTTTTCTGTGTAATCTGCGCCAATACAATGCAATGCCTGTGAACAAGGAGTTCATAACTCCGAAACGCGTAAGGCAAGAGGCAAGAATGTATTTCCGAGGGATGCAATGTTTTATTTGCCCACATTTATCCGGCTTCGAGTGCGCTTCCGAATTGAGGATCTTTGGTGTACAAAATTAATTTAACGGCAATCCAGCCGTGGAAGCTGCACCACCCCAAAGGAGGGGGCCTTGGAGACACAGAACTGTTCCAAATCTCCCAATGGAAATCGGACGGCAGGAGAATGTAACATTTCATTTCTCGGAGGCCCACTAAAGGCAGTGACAGCACATTAATTTTGTATGAAGCACAGAACCTACTAAGGAAAATAATTTTAGAAAAGACACTGCAAAGCTCACGAAGAGAAATATAACTTAATACTACAACTCCCAGCGTGCAGTACAAACTGAAATAACCTGCTGCTAATTAAAGAGCGTTATAAATACTCGGATGCACGATAATTGATACTGTCAATTTTTTTTTTTTTTTTTGACACAAGAACTGCAATAATATTGAAATGCAGAGTTTAGCCTTACCTGAATAAACGCTTGTAGTGAGCTCCTGGTCGAGAGTGACCTTGCCTACGGGTAATTTGGAGCTATGATGTAACACGCGGCAGCCCGGCCGTGAAGGATCGCACCACCCCTTGATAATTGGGTGTCACGGGGCCCGGAATCATTCCGAGCCTGGAAGGTGAACCAGTGACTAATGGGATTTATGGCTTACACGCATCTCAAGGCCCATTGGAGGGCTTTAAAAAAAATTGACAGTATCAATTATCGTGCATCCATCAGTGGAGGAATAATTATGACACAGACCACAAGGCCCAGCAGGCACTGCGTTGAACTCATTTGAGTAGCCCATCTGAGGGCGGTTAATTATCAATAAATACGCGGGTGAGTCAAACAGCACGAATCTCCGGTCGAGCCTCTGATGAGAGCGGAAGCTCAGAAACGAGTCAGGCTATAACTATCGACACGAGAACTGCGATCATGTTGAAATGCGGAGTTTAGCCTTACCTGAATAAACGCTTGTAGCGAGCTGCTGGCCGAGTGCGACCTTACCTGGTTACTGGTCCCCTCCAGTATAGTAATTATAATACATTAATAACTTTACTGAGAAGCTTAACAACAAGCAATAAAGATTCTTGCACTGGATCCTCTGTCTTTCTTGCTTTATTACAGCAATACAGCCAAGCACTACAGCCTTCCTTATTTTATTTTCCTTTGTTGAGTCAGTTATTACAGCTCTCAAATTACTTATTGTAGTTCAATAGGCTGAATCCTGCCACTTGGATCAAATCTTGACATTAGATAGTAGCCTGGGTCAAATATTTTTCAGTCACTTCTCTCAATACATCCATCCTCATGTCCGGATGTATTGAGAGAAAGCTACGCATCCCTTATCAGTGGGATTGATCTTTTTCCATATCGCCATGGCTAGATGCATGTATGGAAGTGACTGAAAAATATTTGACCCAGGCTATTGCCTAATGTCAATTTGCGGAACGTGAGGAAGGTGCAGTTATGAGTGATGAATCACAAATCGGAATTATTTGAAAAGTATTGAACACTCAACACCTAGATATTTGAGGGATATATATGCAGATATAACAGACTGAAGATTTCATCCAAGTGGCAGGATTCAGCCCATTGAACTACAATAAGTAATTTGAGAGCCCTGAAGAAGCACTACTGAGTGTGAAACGCGTGTTGGCTGTAGTGCTTGGCTGTATTGCTGTAATAACTGACTCCATGAATGAATAAAAAATAAAGAAGACTGTACTGTAGTGCTTGGCTGCATGCTGTAATAACTGACTCAACAAAGGAATTAAAAAAAAAAGAAGGGCACAGGAACCAGTACAGGAATCTTTATCGTTTGTTGTTGTTGAACTCCTCAGTAAAGTTATTTATATATATATATGTATTCCTATGGTAACTAGGCCCTAACTATAACTACCTACTTGCGACCGACAGAAGTTTATATATATATATAGGAGTTGGGAGCACATATATATATATATGTGTGTGTGTAAATCACTATTCTAACCAACTGAGAGGCTTGTAAAAACCAAACATAAATGACGGGCATTTCTTAGTGTCGGGGTATGTTTACACTTTAATACCAAAGTTAATACAATTATAATCTGAGACCCAAGTCACAGAACTACCCTGTTTTTATACATATTTTGCTGCCTGGTATGTGATAATAATCCATAGTTAATGGAATACAGCATTTTCGTGAGCTCTGAATATGTATGTTTTATAAAGCAATGTGTGGGTTCTATGGGACACCTTGGGAGTGTGAGGTTGCATGTGTTTTCTCATGATGCTCTGTATGGGTTTCCACATCTCCTGTTTAAGAACTCCCAACACCAAGACATTAATGACGGCAATCCTGTTCCATCAGAATGATTAATCTGATGAAAACCCTTGTATAGAGATGCCAGATTGGCCTCGGAAAGAGAGTCTGATGTTAGGGCAGGGGAGTTATCCATCCTCAGGGGCAAAAACAGGGGCCTATACATACTCTGACCATCTGTTGAACAAATCACCTTTCTTCTATATTTCTATGTACAGAAAATAATGTAATATAAGTAATTTCCTGTCCCCTGAAGAGCCCCATTGGCTCAAAAGTATCACTGACTACTAGTATGACTGTCATGACAAACTTATTTCAGTCAGTGATCCTGGCAACATCCAAAATAAATTGTGGGAATTTCATAAATGGAAAGGTTACATACACCACGTCGAGTGTGGTCAAGGTGGGAGCCTGGACAAAACATCCAGCCCTGGATGGGCATATATAGTACACTACTTTCTTAATGCGTTCATAAGCTGAAGAGATGAGATTTCTTTGTCTATATATATATAGCATTTCTGTGAGGAAAGAACTATTAAAATTCCTGGAATGAAGGGTGCATAATGTCGATTAACCTATGTGAACCCAGTGCTCCTTGTCACTGTTCAGACCAATTGGAGTTTTGGTTTGCAGTGTTGCAGGGATTTTGCTTAGAAACAAAACTATGCCTGTGATCACAGGACGTCAGCATATAGGGACTCAGACGCCATACCATATCAGTACCAACCGGCCAAATCCAGACTAACTCATAATGCTTTACGTGCCCTCCTAACTTTCCAGAGGGATAGATAAATTAGCACCCCAGAACACAACACTCGAAACTCTCTCAGGAGTCGCAGTAAGAGGTCATTACCTTTCGTTCTCTCACTCACACGTGTTCACAACAAATGGAATGAGGCACAATGAAAGCTTACAATATGTATTGAAACTAGCGTGCTCTAGCATGAAGAAACTTTGCTGCCAAAAGGAGGCATATGCAAGTCAATAATGTGGTTAGCACATTTAATAAACTGCACACAATTAACAACCCTGTCATGGTGAATGACAAATCAGTCTGAGCCTACCCTTACTATGATAGCACAGCCTTATATTAAAGATCTCTGGGATCAGTGCCGGACCCCATACCTGACGGCAATAATCAGTTGGTCTACATCTCAGGCACGTAGCTCTTTCGTCTCAGGACCTTTTCTCTGCAAGCCTCGCTCCTCTCTGTTTTTAGAATGGAAAATCTCAGCTTATATAGTAAGATTTGTCCTATTTGAAAAACAGCAGCTGGATTTCTCTAAGTGTGTAGTTAGGCTAGCATAAGGGAAAACTACAGTGAGCCCTATAGGGGACTCACGACAGCAGTGTGATTATATATTTAGACTCCAACTGTATAAGCTTCCATATCCTGTCACCGCTTCTCTCTCCTCGCTGTACTCGATCCAAGCAGTGGAATCTCAATAAGCTGCAGTTGCTGTTATGGTGAGCTTCGAAATGTCTCGCAACAGGATACGAGGGGTCTCTATTTGCAATCGCCCGCGTGTGCTCAAGCAATTTTTATAATATGGACGTTTGTTTGATTTTGTTGGTGTATATACTGATATCAGTGAAAACTTGAGGCATTGTTGTAATTCGAATGATGAGACGCCAATATGGGCTTTCTATCCCAAGGGAATCAGATTTGAAAAGAAATGTGTATACATGCGTAGAGAACTACAGAATGTTTGGCCCACATGACGCTTTTTGAGTTTTAGTATTTTTGCTTTTTGTTTGTCTCTCAAACATCAGATGAAGAACTTATGTTATGTCATGTGATTGATTTGGCAGGGATACTCATTGATGTTGATTGTTATGTTTCAGGATTGGGATTCCAAGTGTACCACATTCTTTTTTGTGCTACTACAGTGCAGGGTTTGGAATTTCCGGATTGTGTTCTATATGCTTTATTAGATTACTGTTGCAGTACTTGGTGAGTTAAAGCTATTTTTCCCATTTTATATTTTTGTTGTTTTGATTTTAGTTGTATTCTTTTTATATAGTCGACCTTGGGAACACTGATTTATATTAACTTCTTCTTTATGTATTTTGGGCTAATTCACAGCTATATGTGCGTCTTTCTGATTTTACGCCATGAACTTAGGTTTTAATTGTATTCTTCTCATATAGTTGACCTTGGGAACATTTATATATTGACTACTTCTTTACATCTTGTGGGCAAACTTACAATTTTATTTGTGTCTCTTTGTTCTCGCGCTGTGCTATAATCTGTCTGCTCTAATTGCAATCATATGTGTTGGCTATTTGATTTCTTTTCACATGGGTTTATTTCACGTATCTGGTGATGTTTAAATAACTAAAATGTTTTTCTGATTGTTGATGTTGCCCTCTGCTCCCCCTATACCTTGTTTCTGACACCTGAACTCATATACTATAAGAACGTTTTGGCCTTATGCTTTGCTCTTTTTGGGGCATATTCACAAGGACTTATCGCCGAGTCATTGCCACCCTAACGCATCAAAAGTCGAGATAGATTTAACGCCCCATTCACAAACAGGTGCAAACTGCAGACATCGCCAGTATTTCCGCGATAACCGCCGCAAAATTTATCTCCATGGGTGACACCACCAACTAACCCTAATGAGATGCAGAGTAGGCGTTCCCGTGCAAAACACACGAAAACACCACTACACCACTTTCACAACGAACTGCCAGATCTGCTATGCGAACCAAAAACAGGCGATAAGCCGCGGTAGCAGCAGGTATTTAACACCTGCCTTCTGCTGGTGTTAAGCAGGACGACTACCTGCAGTACGAAAGGGAGCCCAGCACAGAGCCACATCGGAAGACCCACAGATGCCATGGAGCCAATGATCATGCAGCTCAGAGACCCGAGAGGGCCACAACACCCACCGCCACCACCCCCAGGACCCGCCCCGCCCCCTCCCCCCCGGACCACCACAGAGGCAGCATACACAAAGACAGCGGACCCACCGTAAACGCACCAGCCGCACAGACCTAATGCCAGAGGAGGACATTGCCCACAACAGGCCCAAAAGGACAACCATCCCCCGCATCCTGACCCACATCGCCCACCGGCTGACGGTACCAACACAGCGGACAACCAACATCCCTCGGCAGACAAAGCTGCTGGCTGTGCTGCACCTGTTGGCCTCTGGTACATTCCAACCAACAACTGCCAGAGTCAGAGGAGTCTCACAGCCAGCCCTATCCAAGTTCATCACACCTGTCCTGGATGCCATCATCAGCCTGGTACCCCAGCACCTCCACGTCACCCACACTGCGCAGGAGCAGCTGGAGACCAAGCAAGGCTTCTACGCCATAGCTGGATTCCCGCACGTGTTGGGGGCAATCGACTGCCCACATGTACCCCCCCTGCCCCCTGCCGACACTGCACACGACTACCGCAACCGAAAGCACACGCATACCATCAATGTGCAGGCAATAGTGGACCACCGGGGACTCCTCAACAATGTCGTGGCCAACTCCCCAGGCAGTGTGCATGATTCCCACATAGCCCGACAGTCCATCATCAACCAGCGCTCCCAGGATTGCACCTATGGAAATGCATTGCTCGTTGGTAAGTACCCAATGAACACATCGCACACCTCCACCACACAGTCATGCAACTCACGAAACTGGCAATGGGCATGCAGCAGAACTACATGCAACATGCCACACAACATGCCAACCGACCAGACACAACGACACGACTCCATTGGGAACCTGGGCTTGCCATGCACACAACCCAGCCACGGCATGGCGCCACACAATAGCAGAATGTGAGGAGAGGTGTGGAGCAGGCATGTGCGAGAGCGGCAAGTGACTAATGAATGACAACCTACCCAATGCCAGGTGTGGCGCGAATTTGCCGGACAGACTCCAGTGTGCAAACCACGGAAATGTCCATGTGGACATCAACTGCTGGTGCATGGAGTGTAGTGGCCAGTGGACGCTACCATGTCCCCACAGGCTGTGGGGCAGAGCGCGGAAATGTCGCACGTTACGTCCCCCCCTGTATGCGCGGGCTGAGTGGGTTGGCCCTGCGTACGCCAGGCCTTTGTAGGGGTGTGAATAAAAATCCTGTCGCACTGGGCATGGATCTCTTTCGGAATGGCCAACGTGTCTGCCAGGGAGGTGCCTCTAAGCCCGCCACGAAGCCGGCGCTGTGCGAAGCGGGGCCTGCGTCCCTGTGCGTCTGCTGCACCCCGGGCCACTGGTCCCCAGACCCGTCATGCCTGCCCCAGCGCACCAAGGAGGCTCCGCTCCTCTGCCGACACCGGCGTGTGCCAAAGAGGGCCCACCACGTGCCGGTGCAAGCTCCAAGCCCCAGGCCCACGACCTTTGCAGCCTCCGCAGACCATCGCTGGCCTCCACAGTGCTGGCCCACAGTACTCCTTTTTCGTTGACATACTCCACCGGCGTACCCTTCGGCCCAGTTGTTAGCACATGTTGTACTGAGTCGTGACTTTTGAATGGCAGTGACCAAATGTCTGTGGCAGCGTCCACATCACTATACTCCCTCCGATCAGTGAAGCAAAAGTCTGCATCGCAAGCCTGCGACACGTGGTGCCACTAACCCTGTTCAATGCCAGCCGGCGCCACTTGGATGAGGGCACAGGCCTACACTGCGGTCCAGTGGGTCCTACATGTGGAACTGTGTCCTGAGTTATGAATGGCAGTGACCAGATGTTAATTGCTGAGTTTATATCACTAGACTCCCTTCTATCAGTGAAGCAAAGGTATGCATCGCAAGCACACAACACGTGTCTGTGGGCCCGTGCTGACCGCTGCCCCCGGCCTACGCTGTGGTCCAGTAGGCCCCACATCCAGCACTTAGTCGTGATTCATGAATGGCAGAGTCCATACCAGTGAACGCACGGAGAGGAGTAAGAGGAAGATGCGGTTCAGTCCGGATGAAAGCCGGATCCTCGTTACGGAGGTGACCGAACACTAGCAACAACTGACCTGGTGCCACTAACCCTGTTCACCGCAAGTCCGCGTCCCGTGGTGCCACTGAACCTGAACTACACAGGCCGGCGACACTCGGATGAGGGCCCCTGCTGACCGCTGCCTCAGGCCTACACTGCGGTCCAGTAGGTCATACATGTGGAACTGTGTCTTGGGTAATATATGGAGGAGTCCACACCATTGGATATGGCTCATCGCAACCGGCATCCCCTATCAGCACTGGTGCCACTAACTCTGTGCGCAATGACTCATGGGCACTCTCTGGTTGAACTTTGGTGGTGTCTGAGTCCATGGCCTGGGGGTTGTCTGCATCATCATCTGGCTGGGACGGACTTGGTGTCTGACATGTGTTTGCTCCACTCCTCTCCACCATGGTGACTGTTTCAGCGTGGTACTGCCCTCGGCATCATGCCCTGGGGGTACACCTTCCACTGTCCACCAAGACACTCCGCGACAACCCCCCTAGTCATCTACAAGAACCTGCTCTGCTCTCGTGACCCTGCCCCAGTGCACCGCAAGTCAGCGGCCCGTGGCGGTAGGCCCCTGCAGTACGCTGTGCATCCGGGGCCACTAACTCTGTGCAGCTCAAGTCATGGGGCCTTTATGGTTGAATGGTTGTGTCCTTAACGTGGTAACACTGTTGTCGTTTTTTGACTGCACCCAGGACTCCATGACGGCTGGTGTACACACACCCCACACACATCCAACACAGGTGTCACTCGACTTGTGAGCCTGCTAATAAAAGTGGCCAGGCGCACGTGCCCGGAGCCATTCACATCATCTAAGCAAGTGTGTCCGTGTGGTCATTATGTCAGCATGATGGGCCCGAGCCCTGCAACATCACAGCGTGCTGTCTTCAGCGGACGATACCATGTCACCTCAGCAGTGGCTAAGACCTTGGACATGAAGCTTCGCCCGCACCCCCCTGCATGCACAAGCGGCGTGTGCTGGTCCGGCGTACGTCCGGTCAGCGCAGGGGTGTGCTGATTCAGAAGGGGGATCAGGGCGTGGCTCTGGTCTGGCCTTGAGCAGGAAGTGCGGTAAGTGTGTCTCTGTGTTGGGGTGTTGTCGCCACCAGGGCCACAGTAGTCGATGTTGCAATGTAGCATGCACCCGGAGGGCAGGCCCGCACGTACGGGGAAATGTTGGAGCGCAAGACCGCTCGGGGTCTGGGCACATGCATGCCAAGTGTTATGTGTATCAGTCCGGCGGATGCATGAGCCAGATGCCTAGCCTCAATCGCAGTGCGTTCACAGCCAGCCATGGACTGTACACCTGTGTCCGCCCTGTCCGGCCCATTGTCCTACACTCACGTGTCCGCACACCCTCAACGGCCAGCTTCAAGGTGTTGTTGGCATGCCACTGGACATGCGCGGACAGGCATGACAATGGTGTGCCGTAGGTGTGCACGTGATACAACTGCGCAGCGCACACAAGTGTGGGGGCTCGTGGGAGGGAGTAGCAGCTGTGAGGCAACGTAACACACAGTGGGGCCGCTCATGTGCCACGTGCTCGGCATATCATCCATGATTCCCTGGGTCGCAGACATCCCACCCCACCCACGACAGGCCTCTGTACATCTCCTGTATGCATGCAGATGGTGAAGTTACTGTAGGGATGAAAGGTCCTTTGTCTGAACTATCAGGCGGTAGCACATCTGCAGCTCCGAGCTGGGACTTGCATGTGCCCAGCACCCCCTGACAGATACGATAGCATTTGCTGGCGACTCCCACACTACGCACTGCCCGACTTGAGACCAACCTGTACACATCCCACACGCAGAAGTCCTTGGTCGTTGTTAGCGTGCGAGAAATGGCCTTCACACGTGCTCCCACCCCACCCCAGGCCTGCACCCATTGATCACAGACACTGCTCATTGCTCCGAGCTGTGCCATTTCATCCACAGGACTGGCGCAGGGCAAGCCAGTGCCGCTTCAAGCAGAGCCACTGACGCAATGGCAGACCATCCCGGACACATGCTCAACTCCAGTCACGTGGACCTGTACCGTGCACGTCTGCTGCATGTACTGGGGGCACTGCCATTGGCAGTACTGCGGATCAGTTACCGGCTGAGCTTCCGCCTTGCCAACGTCACCTGCATTCAGCCTGTGTTGCATTGTCGCTCGTGCATATTCGAGTGGTCCATGGATGTCTGCCTCTCCAACGTAACGGTAGCTGACATGGATTTCGACGTTTGTGTGCGTCCCTGTTGGCCCACGACCAGGAGTGTCACCGTGATGCCCGTTTATGGCATGCCTGGATGTTTGGCATGCATGCTGGCAACTGGACCTGGGAATTTGCACGAGTCGTCGTGTGCAGTGACCCCATTGAGCTGCTCCCCGATTGGGCTTTAGTGCAAATTGGGGCCAGGGGTTGGAGTCAGCACATCTGTCCGGGACAGATGATGGGTTACGTCGCCGACATGTTAGATGTGGTGGACAACGATCTCTCATTGGAAATGTTGGCCTACGCTGCTGCACTCGCGTTCATGGACGAGGGACAAGGTACCTGCAGCCACAACTGAATGTGACCCATTATACGTGTCCCGACGCCTGGTTGCATGTTGGGGATCTGGTCACATGTCCCAAGACGACAGTGGACATGGCTGCATTGGCCTGGACTCCTGATCCATGCGCGGACAACCAAAGCGGGTTGGCACTGACTTGTGTTGGTGATGGACTCCCCCGGGGTGGACATGTGCGCTTCCCAACGTTCCTCATTCAGACATGCTGCTGCATTGGTCTGCATGTCGTGGCACTTCTCTTGGCCGTACTGACACGCAATTGTTGATAAAGTTTCCGCACCTTCACTTGTCTCCAACTGTGTTGGGTGTTTATTTGTATGCCAATGTGTGTGTCACGGCCTATCTGGGTCCCTGCCATACATGCATTGCTACCCCATCAGGGCTGTGGGTTGGTACTTGTGCATTATCATGTCCCTGTTTCGTGCTTTGCCAGATGCGTATGGCCATTTACTGGCAACAAGCGGGTGCACTTGTGTCCTGTGTTCGGTTGTGCAGATGGTGATGTTTGTACCACATTTTGTTCGATGTTGGTGTGCTCTGCTTCCTATGTGTGTGTGCTGCATTGTGTGTGAGATGGCCCTTCAGCTCTGATTTGGCTCACCCTTCTCCCTTTCAGGCAGTGTGGTTTTCACTTCTGTGCTTGTTCAGTGGTGTGATATTGCCGACTTGTGTGACTTGTGCTCTTGGTTGGTGTTGTTCCTCTTGGGCATGGTTTGTCTGCAGTTGTGCTGTGCTTAATTGTGCATGTGTGCCATTGTGCCCATCTCCCCCGTCCCCCAGTCCCTGGTCGTTCCTCTCCCTGTTGCTGTTGTGTCTGTTGATTTTGAGCAGTTTCCGGTCCCCGACTCCTGCCACCATCTCCAGACTGATATGGTGGACACCATTTCCTCCATGTCATCCAGCTCCTGGTGTGGCGCTGGACTCCCACCTCCGGTGTGCATTACTGCCTTCTGGTTGTTAGCGTGTTTCTGCTTGTTTGTGCGTTTCGCATCATTCCAGCTGTTCTGGTTTTCTTCCATTGCCCTCCTCCGCTCTCCGGCTGCATTCACCTTGTCCACGATGGCCTGCCATGTACAATGTTTTGTTGCCAATGGGGCTTGTGGGGTTGTGTACTGGCTCCGGTTGCCTCCATTGTGTTTCGCTGTTGTTTTCTGTTTGGTTTGTCTTTCTTTTTCCTGCTTTTGTTGTGCTTATTCCCGCCTGCCGTGTGTGTGTCGCAGGCCTGGCGCTGCTTATCGCTGCTTTCCTCATCGCGAATGGGCTCATCGCACGTTTTTTGGTGTTGGGGTTTGTGTTTTTATCACCTTCGCGGGTGTTGTATCGCGGACATTGCCCGTGTTTTCGGGAGACTATCGCATGGTACCGCCGTGTTGTGAATTCCACGTTAACACGGGGTTATTTTCCCACGATAGACTGTGATGTGTAAAGTTGCGTTAACATTTTTTGGAAATGTTTAGCGCACGTTCTTGTGAATATCCCCCTTTGTCTTTTTTCCTCTAAGCCCTGAAAAAGCGGAGACATTATTCCGCGAAACATGTGTTGACAATTTCAAGCTTAAAATTTTGTACTGCCCATTTCAGAGATATGATTTCTTTAACTATGTTGGTCTTCTAAATATTCAACATTGTTTATGTAGTCTGAGGATTTTGAGCAGAGCTTACATAAAAGAAGCATTCAAGAAAATGTTTAAAGTGCACTAAATGACTAATTGACACACATAACCGATTCTGCGCAATGACCGGTTCAGATGTTCTCTGCTTTACTAATAGCACATTTTGAATAGCTAATATTTACTTTCTTTAGAACAAATTGTACCGACTGCTTAAAACGATACAAAATATCTTATTAGGGTGGCCCTAAACAACTAATCACATGTAAGGGGGATATTTCAGCCCAACAAAGAACAAAGTAAAAACGGACTGCTCCAGTAATCTGTTCAGAATAGCCGCCAAGTTTAGGACTAAAGCCTTTAATGTAACACGTCCTTGAAATCTTATCTCTGGCAAAGGCGTTTTATTTGCCGCCACGAGTCTCATTCCAATATCAATTAATGGAAAGTGGAGATTTGAATCTGTTTAATCGGAAGTCATAAGTCATTTACTGAACAGGATACGGAAGCGGAAATTTCTTTTGCAACATAAATAATACAGTTATTTACTTTCCAAGGCAAACGATTCAAGGCAAGGCAGGCTCACTGTAGTAAAAACCAGCCTTGTCCCTATAAATTTCATTTTCTCTGTATAGCTCAAATCAGGTCTCATGGAGCAATGGTGGATCCAAAAATGTAACCGTCTTATTAATAGCAAATGTCAGAGAGATCAAAGTAAAAAAAAAACACAATTATAAGAGGTTCTGCCATATCTAGACTACATCATCTGTGAACCCTTGTTTGGCAGAGGCGTTCGGTTAAAGTTTCTTAACGCAGGCACTTTATGGCGTATGTAATGTACAACATGCTACATTAATGGGTATCGCATACGGAGAAGGCCTTCAAATCGTTTAGTTCCTCTTGCTGTAAAACAGAGGACAGTGTGTTCCACTTTTTTATCTGCTCAAAGTGCATTTTTTCCTGAACGGCTGCTGAAAATTCGCTTTTATTTTTGTTATAAGTCTATTAGTTCTTGATCTAGCGTTTCAAAGACCACATCCAGGGCGTCAGAGTGCAGTGCAGACCACGGAAGGAAACATTACGCGGGGTCCTATCACACAGAGGGGCATATTCACAAGGACTTATCGCCGAGTTACCGGCACTTTAGCGCAGCAAAAGTTGCGATAGAATTATCGCCCCATTCTCAAGCTGGTGCTAACTGCCTACATCGCCACATAACCCGCGATAGCTGCCGCAACAAACATCGCCACGGATGACACCGCCAACTAACACTAATGAGATGCAGAATAGGCGTGTCCGTGCAAAAACACACGAAAAGACAACACCGCGAGATTCTCAACAGACAGCCAGATCTGCGATGCGAGTCAAAAACAGGCGATAAGCCGCGGTAGCAGCAGGGATTTAACACCTGCCTTTTGCTGGTGCTAAGCAGGACGACTACCTGCAGTATGAAAGGGAGCCCAGACCAGAGCCACACCTGAAGTCCAACAGACGCCATGGAGCTACTGATCATGCAGCTCGGAGACCCAAGAGGGCCACAACACCCACCACCACCACCCCCAGGCCCGCCACCACCCCCAGGAGCCGCCCCGACCCCCCCCGGACTACCACAGAGGCAGCACAGACAAAGACAGCGGACCTACCATAAACGCACCAGCCTCACAGACTTAACGCCAGAGGAGGTCATTGCCCACTACATGCTCAAAAGGACAACCATCCTCCGCATCCTGACCCAGGCTGCGTGTACCAACACAGCGGAGAACCAACATCCCTTCGCAGACAAAGCTGCTGGCTGTGCTGCACATGTTGGCCTCTGGTACCTTCCAACCCACAACTGCCAGAGTCGGAGGAGTCTCACAGCCAGCCCTATCCAAGTTCATCACACCTGTCCTGGATGCCATCCTCAGCCTGGTACCCCAGCACCTTTACTTCCCCCACACCGCGCAGGAGCAGCTGGAGACCAAGCAAGGCTTCTACGCCATAGCTGGATTCCCTCACGTGTTGGTGGCTATTGACTGCACACATGTCCTACTTGTGCCCCCTGCCGACATTGCACACAACTACCACAACAGAAAGCACACGCATTCCATCAATGTGCAGGCAATAGTGGACCACCGGGGACTCTTCACCAATGTTGTGGCCAACTACCCAGGCAGTGTGCATGATTCATTCATCTTCCGACAGTCCATCATCAACCAGCGCTTCCAGGATGGCACCTATGGAAATGCATTGCTCGTTGGTAAGTACCAAATGAACACACCACACACCTCAACTCCACAGTCATGCAACTCACGACTCTGGGAATGGCCACGCAGCAAAACTACATGCAACATGCCACACAACATGCCCACCGACCAGACACGACAACACGACTCAATTGGGAACCTGGGCTTGCCATGTACACAACCCAGCTACGGCATGGCACCACAGCCACACAATAGCAGAATGTGTGGAGAGGTTGGAAGCAGGCATGTGCGAAGGAGGCAAGTAGCTAATGAATGAGAACCTACCCAATGACAAGTGTGGCGTGGATGTGCTGGACAGACTTGAGTATGCAAACCACGGAAATGTCCATGTGGACATTAACTGCTGGTGCATGGAGTGTAGTGGCCAGTGGACGCTACCATGTCACCACAGGCTGTGGGGTAGAACGCGGAAATGTCGCTCGTTACATCCCACCCTGTAGGCGTGGGCGGAGTGGGTTGGCCTGGCGTACGCCAGGCCTGCGTAGGGGTGTGAATAAAAACCTTGTCGCTCTGGGCGTGGTTCTCTTCCGGAATGGCCAACGTGTCTGCCAGGGTGGCGCCTCTCAGCCCGCCATGAGGCCGACACCGTGTGCGGCGGGGCCTACGACCCTGTGTGCCTGCTGCACCCCAGGCCGCTGGTCCCCAGACCCGTCTTGCCCACCCCAGCACACCATGGCCACTCCGCTCACCTGCCGACACCGGCGTGTGTCAAAGAGGGCCCACCACGTGCCGGTGCAAGCTCCAAGCCCCAGGCCCGCGACCTTGGCAGCCTCCTCAGACCATCGCTGGCCTCCACGACGCAGGCCCACAGCACTCCTTTCTCGTTGACATACCCCACCGGCGTACACTGCGGCCCAGTTGGTGACACATTTGGAACTGAGTCTTGAGTTTTGAATGGCAGTGACCAAATGTTGATGGCAGCGTTTATATCACTAAACTCCCTTCGATTTGGTGACCCAAACTCTGCATCGCAAGCACACGACACGTGTCTGTGGGCCCGTGCTGACTGCTGCCACCGGCCTACACTGCGGTCCAGTAGGTCCCGCATCCAGCACTTAGTCGTGATTCATGAATGGCAGAGTCCATACCAGTGAACGCACGGAGAGGAGTAAGAGGAAGATGCGGTTCAGTCCGGATGAAAGCTGGATCCTCGTTACGGAGCTAACCGAACACTAGCAACAACTGACCTGGTGCCACTAACCCTGTTCAACGCAAGCCGGCGACACGTGGTGCCACTAACCCTGTTCAACGCAAGCCGGCGACACGTGGTGCCACTAACCCTGTTCAACGCAAGCCGGCGACACGTGGTGCCACTAACCCTGTTCAACGCAAGCCGGCGACACATGTTTGTGGGCCCCTGCAGACTACTGGCTTCGGCATGCACTGCGGGTCAGCCGGCCTCACACCAATCACATCAAGGCGGGACCAGCCAGGGCACGGCATCGTCGCAGGCTGCACACATGCTCAGCTCTGGTGCCTCAGCCTCCGTGAGCCACACGTCATCGCCACATGACATTCCAACGCCGTGTGTGGGAGTTCCAGGAGGAGATGGCTGAACTGCGGTTGGGCCACGCACACCGCTGCCACCGTAGGTCCCACATTTGTAACTGGGTCTTGATTTCTGAATGGCTGAGTTTACACCAATGTACACGCCTCATCGCAGACTGCATCGCCTTGCAGCCTTGGTGCCACTGACTCCGTGCGCCGTGAGTCATGGTCACTCTCTGGTTGAACTTTGGTGGCGTCTGATTCTGTGGCCTGGGGGTTGTCGTCATCATCATCTGGCAGGTATGGACTTGGTGTTTGGCATGAGTCTGTGGCATTCATATCCCCCATGTTGCCTGTTGCTGCTTGGTTGTGCCCTCTGCATCATGCCCTGGGGAACACCTTCCACTGTCCTACGATACACTCAGCGACAGTCACCTTGGACATCTATGAGGACCCGCTCAGCTCTCATGGGCCTAACCCAGTGCATCGCAAGTCACCGTCCCGTGGCTGTGTGCCCATGCCAGCCGCTGTGCATCCGGGGCCACTAACTCTGTGCACCTCAAGTCATGGTCCCTTGCTGTTTGTACTTTGAACTTCTGATTGAGTGATGACTGTTGTAGTTGTTGCCAGCACCAAACACTCCCTGGGGGCTGTCTTACACTCACCCCACGCACAGCCAGCACAGGCGTCACTAGACTAGTGTGCCTGCCAACACATCATGCCGAACCACCTATTGACTCATCTCTCTCTGCACTGTCACAGGTGATCAGGGATATGCACTCTGCCCTTGGATGATGACACCCCTCCGAGACCCGAACACACATGCCCAGAGGCAGTTCAATGCGTCCCACATACGCACCAGGGGCATCGTGGAACGCACATTTGGTGTGTTGAAGTCACGTTTCAGGTGCCTGGACATCACAGGCGGAAGGCTCCTGTACAGGCCAGACATCGTGTGCAAGATGATCGTTGCATGTTGTGTTTTGCACAACATCTGTGTACGCTCCAATGCCCCATGGATCCAAGTGCCAGATGCACCGGACGATGATGAGGACGACGGGCAAGTTGGCCCACACCCCACTGCAGCTGCAGCAGGAATAGCCCGTAGGAACACCCTCATTGCCAATTTCTTCACCTGAGCATGTCACTTTGTGTCTGTCCTGTACAATCATGGGACAGTACAAAATGTCCACTGGCACTGCATGTGTAAATAAAACTATTACAGGTTACAGGTTGTACTCGTCCATTGTCATGTCACAGATTCCTGCAATGCCAGATGTGATTGGCCATTTTGTGCACGCATGCGGCACCAGTTGTGTCCTGTGTTCTGTTGTGAAAGTGTTGCAGTATGTACCACATTGTTGACAATGTTGGGGTGCTCTTATTCTTATGTGTGTATGCTGCACTGTGGCTGAGTCGCCCCTGCAGCTCTAAATTGGCTGCCACTCATCCCTTACAGGCAGTGTGCCTTTCACTTCTATGCATCTACAGTGCTGAGATGTTGCAGACTTGAGTGAATTGTGCTCTTCGTCGTGTTGTGACTCGTGGTCATGGTCTGTCGGCGGATGTGTAGTTGACATCAGGGGTTTTTTGTGCACGTGGATGTGTCCGAGTGTGACCTGCACCTTTGCGGATCTGGCCCACACTCAGCCACCTCAGTGCCGTGGCCTGCACATTGACATGATAGTTGGACTACAGCCATGCTACTCGTCATGTAGTGTCTCTTGCATTGTCAGTGTGGCTGACGGATACGCATCTTCGCTGGGTTTCGCACGGTGCATGTGTTGGTTGTGTGATTGGTGATGTGTTGGGTGGGGGCCCCTTTGGGCACATGGTGGAGGTGGGACTACTTGGTGTTTGTGTGTGTGCTACAGTGTTCCAGGGGGATCAGGGACATGATCCAGAGTCATTGTGGGTGTGCTGTGTGCTCTGCTTAATTGTGCATGTGTGCCATTGTGCCCATCTCCCCCCGTCCCCCCACTGCCTGGTCGGTACTCACCCTATTGATGTTGTGTCAGGTCATGTTGAGCAGTGTCCGGGTCCTCAGATCCTGTCACCGTCTCCCGACTGATGACTGTGGCCACCATTTTCTCCCTTTCATCCAGCTCCTGGTGTTCTGCTGGCCCCCCACATCCAATGTGCGTTGCTGCTTTCATGTTGGCAGCGAGTTCCTTCTTGGGTTTGCCCTTCACATCATTCCAGCGCCTCTTGTCCTCTTCCATTGTCCTCCTTGGCGCGGCAACGGCATTCACATGGTCCAAGATGGTCTGCCATCTCAGCGTCTTTGTTGCCAATGACACGTTAGAGGTGACGTACAGTTGGTGGTGGTGTTCTATCTCATCCGTGACGTAGTTCCGGGTTTCCTGCAGACTTTACCCCGTCTTCCTCTCCCTCTTCTCATTGCCCTTCCACGACACCTGTCTTCCTGGCTGGGCCTCCGTGGGTCTTGTGGGTTTCACGTTGTCCTCTGCACTCGGTCCGGGTGCATCCTTGGTGCTCCGCAGTTCATCTTGTTTTTGGTGTGATCTTTTTGGGTGCTTTTCTTGTGCTGTTCCCCGCATGACACGTGGGACTTGCTGGCCTCTCGATAGTTATCACACTGATTTTATCGCGGTTGGGCCAATCGCAACTTTTTTCGCGTTGGGTTTGGATTTTTATCGCCGTTGCGGTCGTTGTTTCGCGGACATTTGCCGCGTTATCGTGCGAATATCGCACGGTATCGCCGTGTTGAGAATGCCACGTTAACACAGCGTTATTTTCCCGCGATGGACTGCGATGTGAGAAGTTGCGGTAAGCTATTTTTGCGATGTTTCTCGCACGTTCTTGTGAATATACCCCAGAGTGAGGCAACAGTTTTGGGTTGACTGATGTCAAGTGGTTGAAGAGCTGAAGCAGTGCTGTTTTACCACTTTAGAAAGCGGTAAGTGATTGCTTGTTGCAGGACCTTTGAAAGCATGTGCTGCTTTTTGTGGGAAATTTTGCATCATTTGTTGCCATATTTAAAGTAAACAACTAAACATAACATCATGACATCGTAACATATACAAAGCAACATAACACCACAATTAAAACTTAACATGACACATTACAACACAACAGGCAAAACAGAAAGCAACAAAACAAAATCACATTCCAATAACATATTTCAAACAAGCTTTTGCAATGCAATAGGTCTCGCATTTACGAGAGTTTGAGCTATTGGCATTGTAAATGCCAACAGCTTAAACTCTCGCAAATGCGAGACCTATTGCAATGCAAATATTTTTTATGTTGTCAAAGCCCTATTAAAGTGAAACTGCAGCATGGGGGCTTTTACAAATAAAAAGCATCTGTTTGTCAAACAAATGCTTTTTAGGTCTCGCCTGAGCCAGCGCACATGCGCTGCTCTGCAAGACTTTTAGTAAGGGCTTTAAAGTTTGGAACACACGCTCGTGCGTGTGCTTTTGTTTTCTCCACCTGCTATTGGCCTTTGCATGCGTCTTTTTAATAAAGACAGCACGCAATTGGCCAAAAGCGGGGGCATGTCCAGCCTTCTCTTTGTTGTGGCCTAGGGTCCTCGTAAGCACGCAGCAGCCCTGCCATGTGCCAGCTGTGTTTAATTAGCAGGGCATTGGCGCGCAGTGTGCAAGATGGTGGGCTGGCTGCATTCCAGCTTCAGGTTACTTGTTGTTTGTTCGCCGTCTCCCTCCATTTCCTGCCTGCCCCTCTTGTTTTTTCTCGTGTGGAGCACTGAGAGTGCGTGTATTTTTGAGCTGGCCCTCTTTTATTTATCTTCCCTGGCGTTGCTCTCTGTCACCGGCTCCCCTCCCTATTGCACTTGCCCGAGTGCTTCTCCCCATTGTTTCCCAGCACCCGCACCCTCCGTGTTGCATCTTGCCTGACTTTTTTTTTTTTTACGAAGCTTTTGTACATTTTAGTTTGATTTAGTTACTTAGTTACCAATCCAATTCGGATCGGTAACTTCAAAGGAAAAAAAACGCATGAGTCGTCCTGTAGGCATGCTCATAAGTGGTGCATGCGGTTACAAATTGTCTCAGGCGGCGTTGTCGAAGGTTTTTTTTTTTTACTTTTTAACTTTAGCCACGCTGCACCGAATCGAGGAGTTTAGCGTGGCTAAAAACTGTTGCATTGCTAATTGGTCACAAAGAATGGGCCTATTGGCGTTGCCAATGTTTGTTTAAACTTGGAAGGTCAGTTTCAGTAGTTCCATAAAGTGACGATATTACACAAACTTACTAGGCATCGTCATAGACAGTCATCCAATGATGGCGCTGTAACTGTAGATACATTGCGAGGTGGACACTTTGCAGATCTATAGCCTGACTGGGACAAAGACACACTGTACTGAGACATCAGGCCATGTGTCACGAGTGGCGTCGACATCGGCATTTTTGTGCAAAGCCGTGTGATTTCGTCTGCACCTGCACAAGGACACGCAGCTGTGTCACTGCTCAGAGCGAATATATATAGTTGTTTTTTTTGCAATTTCCTAGGACACCAAAAACGGGAACAGTAAAAATAGACATAAATGAAGATCTTGCTGAATATGGCAGTTACTAACTAGTTCTTTGATGTAACCTTGCTATAGACACAAATCAGCAAAGGCATACTGGCCAAGGAGCATTTTACAGACTACTGACAAGAGGCACTAAAGCCACTGACTAACCAATTATTTAGTTAGAGCTGCATTGTGCAGCTCTACCTAAATCATACCAACCCCTAGCCCAGGAATGGGCTCAGGAAGATGGGTGTGAGCACATTGTGTTTTAGATTTGTGTTGTTTTTTCTGCCACATTCAGTTTCTGCTACTTGCATTGTTCTGGTAAATAAGGACTATGTAGCATGCAGGTTTGTTTTTCCAGGAGTGTTATTGTTAGCCCATTAGCAGTATGATGCTCCCCTCTACATGTAAAAGGCTATTTCTACCTTCTTACCCGCTTAACTGTTTAACCCTTAATTGCCTAAAAGGAAAACAAGTATTGGTAGAGCCAATATGTCTGCTCTGAATGCCAGCCTTTTAGCTTTGCCAATGCTTATTTTGTTATGGAGTTTCTACAAATGAATTGTTGAATGAGGGGACTGCCCCTCGCAAATATTATTAAAAAGTGGCTAAAAGCAAAAATATTTTGCTCTGAAAAAAGCACATTCTGCCATAAAAATGTCTGGCACTGAAGGAAACTACTTTCTGTGCGGATGTGTTCTTTCTGAAAGAGCAGGATGCAGTCACTTAGAGTGAAGTTAGCAGTGGCTGATAAAATGCAATATGCTGCAGGTTCTTATAGGTGAAAGAAACATTCTAATGACACAACAGGACAATGAATGAAGAAGGCTGGCTGAAAGCCCCTACAACTAAATTACAGATATAATTTTAGTAAAATCAAAGAGCTTGGATACCACCAGACCTAAAAAGGCAAAGGGTGAGTAATTACATTTTATTTTTACGTTTCCGAAGTCAGCCAACAGCATTTTGCATGGAGGGGATTGTCATTTTGCTTAACACGCATATAAACGGTACTCTTCCTTGTCATCCCATTATTCCCTCATACATTCCTTTATCACATCTTCCCTTCACATATTTTCAGTCTCGCCTCACAAGTTTCTGTCAAATATCCTCTTTTCTGTCTCACACATCTCTTACCACCTCATTCTCAATCACATGCATACACACCCTCATCTCTCAATTAAATGCTAATCTCACAAACGTATATTTCTTTCATGTGCTCTTTTCCTTCATAAAGCCCACTTATTTTGACTTCTCACATACAACTTCCCTTACACTGTATGCCTTTTAGTGCTCACATACCTCTCTTTCTCAGCTCCTGTTTCTCACAAGAACTTTCTCTTTTGCTCTCTTCTTTACACAGAGCACACACATTGCTGTGTTTCTCCATGCCCTATCACCACTGCAAATGTTGAACTTTGAAAATAATGCAGGTGAAAACAAAGCTGTGTTCCACAATGATACAACACCAACTCTGCAGATGAGTTTTGATGAGAAAATCCTGGGCAGAAATCTAGGCTTAAATCAAGGCAATTAAGATTTAAAAATAAAACATGGAAATTTTAGTTGTGAAAATGGAGGAAAATGAAGGTTTGGAGTCATTTACAAATTTGCTGGAGGTGCCACATAATTACACACCACATAATTACACTCTACTGAATGCAACATACACTCCACACAATACCACTCACTGCCACATAATTATATGCTACATAATTACACTGCACTCAATGCAACATACACTCCAAATAATACTACTCAGTGCCACATAATTACACGCCACATAATTACACTCTACTAAATGCAACATACATACACTCCATATAATACCACTCAGTGCCACATAATTACACGCCACATATTTACACTCTACTGAATACAACATACACTCCCCATAATACCACTCAGTGCCACATAATTACACGCCACATAATTACTCTACTCAATGCAACATAAATACACTCCACATAATACCACTCAGTACCACATAATCACACGTCACAATTACACTCTATTCAATGCAACATAAATACACTCCACATAATACCACTCAGTGCCACATAATTACACACTACATAATTACACTCTACTCAAGGCAACATAAATACACTCAACATAATACCACTCAGTGCCACATAATTATATGCTACATAATTACACTGCACTCAATGCAACATACACTCCAAATACCACAAAGTGCCACATAATTACACGCCACATAATTACACTCTACTGAATGCAACATACACTCCACACAATACCACTCAGTGCCACATAATTATATGCTACATAATTACACTGCACTCAATGCAACATACACTCCAAATAATACCACTCAATGCCACATAATTACACGCCACATAATTACACTCTACTGAATGCAACATACACTCCACACACTACCACTCAGTGCCACATAATTATATGCTACAAAATTACACTGCACTCAATGCAACATACACTCCAAATAATACTACTCAGTGCCACATAATTACACGCCTCATAATTACACTCTACTCAATGCAACATACATACACTCCATATAATACCACTCAGTGCCACATAATTACACGCCACATATTTACACTCTACTCAATGCAACATAAATACACTGAACATAATACCACTCAGTACCACATAATTACACGTCACATAATTACACTACATTCAATGCAACATAAATACACTCCACACAATACCACTCAGTGCCATATAATTACACGCCACATACTTACACTCTACTCAATGCAACATAAATACACTCCACATAATACCACATAGTGCCACATAATTATATGCTACATAATTACACTGCATTCAATGCAACATACACTCCAAATAATACCACTCAGTGCCACATAATTACAGGCCACATAATTTCACTCTACTGCGTGCAACATACACTCCACACAATACCACTCAGTGCCACATAATTCTATGCTACATAATTATACTGCACTCAATGCAACATACACTCCAAATAATACCACTCAGTGCCACATAATTACACGCCACATAATTACACTCTACTGAATACAACATACACTCCCCATAATACCACTCAGTGCCACATAATTACACGCCACATAATTACTCTACTCAATGCAACATAAATACACTCCACATAATACCACTCAGTACCACATAATCACACGTCACAATTACACTCTATTCAATGCAACATAAATACACTCCACATAATACCACTCAGTGCCACATAATTACACACTACATAATTACACTCTACTCAAAGCAACATAAATACACTCCACATAATACCACTCTGTGTGACATAGTTACACGCCACATAATTACACTCTACTCAATGCAACAAATACACCCCACATACCACTCAGTACCACATAATTACAAGCCACATAATTATACTCTACTCAATGCAACATAAGTACACTCCACATATTACCACTCAGTGCCACAAAATTACACGCCACATAACACTCTACTCAATGCAACATAAATACACTCCATATAATACCACTCAGTACCACATAATTACACGTCACATAATTACACTCTATTCAATGCAACATAAATACACTCCACATAATACCACTGTGGCACATAATTAGACGCAACATAATTACACTCTACTCAATGCAACATAAATACACTCCACAAAATACCACTCAGTGCAACATAGTTACACGCCACATAATTACACTCTACTCAATGCAACATAAATACACTCCACATACCACTCAGTACCACATAATTAAACGCCACATAATTACACTCTACTCAATGCAACATAAATACACTCCACAAAATACTACTCAGTGCCACATAATTACACGCCACATAATTGCACTCTACTCAATGCAACATAAATACACTCCACATAAATGCACTCTAACCACATTCCACCAATCAACATAAATGCACTCCACACCATGACACAATTTCACTAAACATAATTTCACTCAACACCACAGTTCCAGGCCACACAATCCAACTCCACACATTTCCAATACACACCACATAATTACACACCAAACAACATATTTCAACTCCACAATCCACAACGTACCTCCAATCCACACCATATTGTGTCACCACCTGAGCACCAAACATCATTCACCACCACCATTTTGCATCAGCGCACCACCTAAGCATCACGTCAGTCTGCCCTTGGAATCTGGCATCTGTTGATTCTCCCCTAGTGTCCGTCCGCTGCTCATGTTCTAATTAAATTACTGTTTTCCAACCTCCACTCCCCGTTATTTATGTCCCGCTCCCCATAACAAAAAAAATGATAACAAACAAGCATGAGAACAGGCAGGAAGAAGTTGCCAGCAGTGCAAGTACAAAAAAACTAGAAGACATTTTTTATGTTGAAATCTTTTTTAATCAGGTTTTTCAGTTGTATATAATGTCGTCTTCGTTTGTATAAAGGTAACAAAAATGCTTAACACTTTTTATTATAACTTTTTAACATAATGCACAGCAGCCACAATGCTCTACAACATAGCCATAAGTCCTGGCTAAACACATAAGGTCCCAAAGGCGAGACATATTGGCTATGCCAATGCTTGTTTTGTTTGTAAAAGCCCTCATGCTGCGGTTTCACTTTAATAGCAGCCGCGGACCTTACCTTAGACACGGCTTTTCTAAAGAAAGGGGAGCGGCCTTCATGCATGTGAAAGTGAGGCATGGGGCCTTTGACAACAAAAAAAATATTTGCAATGCAATAGGTCACGCATTTGCGAGAGTTTAAGCTATTGGCATTTACAATACCAATAGCTCAAACTCTCCTAAATGCGAGACCTATGGCCTGGCAAAGAAGTGGCTGTCATTGTCTAGGCTGCTTGGAAAGTGAAACCTCGCATGGCGTGCTGAGTGTAAGGAAAGCACGTCGTGCCTGCAGTAGGGCAAAACTCATTAAAGAAAATAGTGCTTACGGACGAAATAAAACATAACGTGCAGCAATAGAAGTAAAAGGGCCAGTCCTCATGGGAGGTTTCAAATGAAGACAAGGCGGTACTAAGGAGGGACTAACAAGGCGATTAAGGAATTAGATGCCAGCATTTACAAAGGACAATGACACAAACCAATGAAAAATATGGGCGGAGAGTGGGCGGAGCTTCAAATCCCTAACTCAATACAGCATGCCTCGCAGAGCAGCGCATGCGCTGCCCAGGCTTGACCTAAAAGCTCAGTAGGACAAAAGCAACAAAAAGCACCAGCACAAAAAAATTCCACGCAATAAATGTACGGAGGTGAAAGGCTTTTACCGTAAGCACTACATTAATAGTGCAGGTCAAAAATGTTTCGTGGTGCGACCCTAGGGTAGCTAACTGAAGGCACAAGGGTGTTTCACATGAAGTTAGCACTGAGTTTAGACGCAGTCTCTACCACAGGTTTGGACTGACTGTTGTCATTAATAGTTGAAAAGCTAGAGGCGAACTATTTGACCACATTATGGAGTGGTGAATGATTGCTTGCCTGGTAACCTAAAGTAATGTGCTGTCTGCCTAGAAATGTAACAGCATTTGTTAACATCTCAAAAATAAACAACAGAACATAAGACATTAATGCGTAAAAAAATAAGCTAGCAACACAAAACATACCAGGACACATCACATCAAAACCGTCTAAACCAAACGCAATACGAGAACTGCAGTACAACCCAAAAAAAACACATTGTAATAATGAAATACAAAAGTACAGCAGCAAAAAAACAGCAGAACACATCACCACCACAAGATGCCACACAAAAATGTGTGCAAACATTCCTGTCATACACTACCACCTTCCGAATCTTATTTTCGTAATAGAGTGTTAAAAGGTGTTTGCATTGCCTTGATTTGATACCAAGGATATGAAATATAGAGAGTCAAAAATATGTTGTGGGCCAACCCTGAGTCTGAACTTATCAGTGACAGCATTTGCTTTATGTGGTAAGGCCCCACATCACCACCACATCAAAATGCCACTGAAACAAATATGCACAAAAGTTCTTGTCACACAGTAACACCTCCAGAATCCTGTTTTCCTAATATAGTGGTAAAATCTGTTTAGAGCAAGCACTGCCTTAACTTGCCATCATGGATGTGAAACAGTGCCAGTAAAAATGCCTATGTGATCGGGCCTCTTTGTCTTAGCTTAGTTCTCCCACATCTATCTTTATGTGATACTGCCCATGATGAAGTGATGCTGATAGAAACTCAGACACAAGCAGCAGGACATTCTATTAAACCCGGGCGAAGCAGGCATAGTGTCTCTACACGGAGTTCCACGGAGTTGGAAAAAAAACTCAGTGGAACTCCGCTCCCTCCCCCCTCCCAAAGTAATTATAAAGTAAGAAAAAAGGCACTGAAGGAGAGCGGCCATGGCGAGGAGGAGGCAGCCACGGCAGGTAGGTGCCTTTTTTCTTACTTTATAATTTCTGTGGGAGGGTGGAGGGGCCGGCTAACGGAGTCGTAGTTTTGCCTAAACTCCGCGTTCACAATGGAACGCGGGGTATGCAGAACTACATAAACTCCGCTGGCGGAGCGTAGCTACCCGCCCGGGCTTACATACTATCACTCTAGGATGTGCGTAGTCATTTAGAATGCATGATCAAAACGGAATGATAAGATAATGTTAAAACAGAGAAAGGGTCAAGGATTAGTGGAGGCAGGAAGTGAAAAGCAAAATGAAACAGCTCTGTAAGGTTGGTTGGTTAAGTTGGAAAGTAACGAGAGGGGTTGGCTTAGGGAGCGAGATTCAGGGATGTGAATCTCAAATTTTCCAACTAAAAATCAGTGGGCCACAGGGTAAATGTGTGAGGTGGTGTCAGACCTGTCAACCTTAGGTTAGTCTTCCCCCAAACCTTTTGCCTTCTCCCCTCCTGTTTTGCTGAATTTGCTTCTGTTGGCTTAAGGATTATGTGCACGTTACCACTGGTAACCAGTGGTAAAGTGCTTGTGATCACTCCCTAAACATGGTCAGATTGGCTTACACCTGATTGGCATATTTAATATACTTATAAGTCCCTAGTAAAGTGGTATACCATATACCCAGGGCTGGTAAATGAAATGATATGAGTGGGCCTGCAGCACTTATTGTGCCACCCGAGTAATCAGCCACCTAAAACATGTCTAAGGTCTTCCATTGCTGCCTGTGTGAAGTATTAAACTATGATATCGACCTGGCAAAATAAACCCTTGCCAGGTCCACAACACTCTTTTAAAAAAAAAGATTTTTATTAGTTTTGTTATAACTTTGCATAAGTACTGAACAATTCACATGCAGTAAGCATGCAAGCACACAATTGTTTGCACCTTAAATCTCCTCTGCTCCCCCTCTCAACCCTGCAGGTTTAAATTACTATTTTATAGATGCCATGGGCATCTCCCCCCCGCACAGCTTGTCCTAGGGCCCCCGCCACTGGTGGGGACTTTATGGTGGGATCTCCACTTCTGAAGGGTCACATGAGCCATCTGTCAGTCCACGGTAGGCTCTCCACTGTCCCCAAACCTTTCCAAATTTCTGGGGACAGAAATAAATCCATACATCTGTTCATTTGCTCTAGCCACATATCCCTTGTGGGAGTGTTTCCCATCCCCACAGTCTGGCCACGTCTTTTTTTGCTATGACAAAGCTCAGCATACAGAACAACAATTGTTTCCTGGGGGTATCTGCATCAGTGGGTATGCCAAGTATAATCAGTTGAGGTGTCCTAGGGATGGCTATCACCACCACAACTTCTAGTTCATTGACAATATTCCCCCAACACATGCTCACCCTCGGGCAGTCCCATATCGTGTGTAGTAATGTGCCCTCTTCCGTGCTACACTGGAGGCATGTGGAGCTCTGCTCTCCCCATCTTGTGTAGGCAGGACCTTTTGTAGTATGACTTGTGGAGGATGTTAAATTGGATTAGCCTCAGTCTAGTTTAAATAGAAACTTCCCTGGGGTGCATCAGGGCCACCTCGCAGTCGATATCTTCTAGGCTCCCAACATTGGACTCCCACTTCTCCCAGAGTTTCCCCAGGTTTTCTGGTGTGTTTTTAATTATGGTGCAGTATAACTGGGATACTGCTATATGGGTGATCGTGCTCCCAAGGATCCAGTTCTCAAGCGGGCTTTGTCCTGGGTGGTCCGTCTCTAGGATCCCTTTTTTCCTTAGCGCCTGTGTTTTTGCAAGTATGGAAACTGTTGAGTGTTGGCTATGGCGTAATTCTGCTGAAGTACCTCAAACGTTTTAAGCTCCCCTCCTGCTAGTACATCCCCTAACGTTTCTATCCCAATCTATTCCCAGTGGTGAAAACTGGTGAGTTTGCACACTTCAGTCAGCAATGTTCCTTTCCCCTTCCAACCCAGAGCACCGGTAGCATCATCCCAGGCTCTCAGGGTGGAACAAGTAGGCTTGGGCAAGTGTTTCCTATCTTGTTTTCCATAGATTTAGTGGACATGGGTTGCCACCCTCATTGCCATTCTTTTCTATCCTATATGCTGATTCACTGTGTAGGCTGTGTCTCCAGTCATTGATAACGTGCAACTATGTAGCCCTGTGGTACGCTCTTATATCAGGAAGCACAAGGGCCCCATTGCAGACTGACCTATACAACGTTCACAGGGCTATTCTTGGGATGCCCCTAACCCAGAGCAATGTTCAGAAAGTTTTATCTAATTTGTCAAAGCATTTATCGGATAGGGAAATTGGAGTGTTTTGCAGTTTGGGTAGGGTGATAAGTTTGTGAAGGGGGCTCTGCCCATAAGTGTCATGGGGAGCTTGGGCCATTGTTCCACATCTTCCCGGAAGTCCCCCAGAACTTGGTCCACGTTGAGTTCCAGAAACTGCTCCTTTTCTGTTGTTATGTTGATACATAGGGATTTGAAGCCTATTCGTAACAGCTAGAGGTCACCTTCCACACCCTCCATGCCCTACCAGTCTTCCAGTTGACAGATGATGGGTTTCTCCTAGTTTATATGGTACCAGAAGGTAGTCTCAAAAGTACGGAACACCAACAGTGCCGCTAGGATCGACAACTTTGGGTCCGCTAAGTACACCAGAGCATCATCGGCATATAACAATATTTTATTTGGGTACTCTGATATTTAGGAAAAGCCCACTATATCCGCCCTACAACGTACTCCAACGGCTCAAGGCACAATTCAAACAGGAGGGGTGACAGTGGAAACCTCTGTCTTGTGCCTCTCCCCAAGGCCATTATTTCCAAGATCATGCCGTTCACCCTCACCACCGCAATAGGTGTTTTTATACAGAAGGGCCACCCATTGACAGAACTTCTGTCTGAATCTGAACTGCCTCAGGGTCCCAAGGAGGTGCAGCGACTCTATAGGGCAAAATGCTTTTCTGCATCTAGTGACATTATCACTCTGGGTCCACTATCAGTCTTAATTCTTCTTCAGCCTCTGTAACCGACTAAGGTTCAAACACGTCGCCAAACGTGGCATGAAACCCGTCTTCTGGTCGGAATGGATCACATTGGATATTACCCCAGCCAATCTTTTCACCAGGATCTTGGTCAGGATCTTGATCTCGGTCTTCAACAATGAAATAGGTCTGTACAAGGAACATAAATTGTTCGGTTTACCCTTTTTGGGAATGACTTCAATGGGTGTGTGATTGAGGTCTGGTGACAAGCTCCCCTCGTCTCTGTCTCCCCTATCTCCTATGCTGTCAAGTTAGCTTCAAGCGCAACTCTACTGCATTCAAGACTGGGACTGGTATCTCACCCAGGAATGCCTCTATTTCGTGGTCTGTGAGGTCCCTTCTGGTCGCAGACAGTGTTTGGTAGTACCTTGCGAATGCTTGGTCAATGTCCTTGTCAGTACAACTCCCTTTCTAATCCATATATTAGTCACCCCTAAGGTAGGGTCTAAACAGCCCATAGGGCAGGGTGCAGTGTCTTTAACCCCATCGCTGCTAGGCCTTTTCCCCCCCTGTGCTAAGCCTTTTTTTGGCTATTTGGGGTAGTTTGCGCTTAGGCCCCTGTAACTTTTTGACCACATAAGGTATCCACGCCAACATCATGGGGATTCTAAAGGTACCCAGGGTTTGTGGATTCCCCTGGAGGGGACCCAGAAATTAGCAAAAATACAGCAAATTTTGGGGTTTTTGGGGAAAAATGGGAAAAAAGTGCTGCAAATGAAAGCGTCTGGTTTTTTCCCTGCAAATGGTATCAAAAAAGGGTTTGTGGGGCTGAAATCACCATTTTCCTAGCTTTTAGGGAATGACAGACTTTTGTCAGAAAACCAAAATGTTTCACACAGTTTTGGCATTTTACCGGGATATAGCCTATTTTTGCTTTTTTTTGTGCTTTCAACCTTCTTCCAGTTAATGGTAGAAATGATATGAAAGCAATAATGGATCCTGGAAAGCTATACATTTTCGAAAAGTAGACAAAATTCTGAATTCAGCAAGGGGTCATTTGTGTAGATCCTTCAAGGTTTCTTTATAGAAACTAACAGTTAAATATAGGAAAAATTGAAAATTAGTTGAAAAAAACAGCCATTTGTGTCAACGTTTTCACCTGTAACTTCTTCTAATTATGAGAACTGTTTGAAAGCAATATACCGTTACATCCGCTGGACCTTTCTGGTTGTGGGGATATATAGGACTTGTAGGTTCACCAAGAACCCGACGTACCCAGAGCCAATAACTGAGCAGCGTCTTGCAATGATTTTTTATTAGGTACCGGGTATATAGCAATTATTCTGGGAAAATGTATACATGGAAAAATCGGTATGAAAGACACCTATGTATTTCTGAAATGGGAACAAAATATAGAGTTTAGAAACAGTAGATATTTGCACATTTCCAAAATTGGGAGTACCCATACTAGCATGAGAATTATAGGTCATTTTTCAAAATGACTTCTTTTTTACACAGTCTTTCATTTGGAAGGCAGAAATGCATGGAAAGTCAATAGGTAATAACAGTTGCTCTACAATTCTCTGTTACCCTAAGTCTCCCGATAAAAATGGTACCTCACTTGTGTGGGTAGGCCTAGTGCCCACGACAGGAAACGGCTCAAAACGCAACGTGGACACACCACATTTTCACAATGAAAAATGACCCTTTTTTTGCAAAGTGCCTAGCTGTAGTTTTTGAACCCTAGCTCTGCCGGCACCTAGGGAAACCTAGCAAACCAATACATTTTTGAAAACTAGACACCCAGGGAAATCCAGGATGGGGTGACTTGACTGGCTCTCACCAGGTTCTGTTACCCAGAATCCCTAGCAAACCTAAAAATTTGTTTAAAAAAACAAATTTTCCTCACATTTCTGTGGTGGAAAGTTCTGGAATCTGCGTGGATCCACAGAATTCCACTCACCCCGCGTTCCCCAAAGTCTTCCAAGAAAAATGGTACCTCACTTGTGTGGGTAGGCCTAGTGCCCGCGACAGGAAACGGCCCAAAACGCAACGTGGACACACCACATTTTCACAGTGAAAAATGACCCTTTTTTTGCAAAGTGCCTAGCTGTAGTTTTTGAACCCTATCTCTTCCGGAACCTAGGGAAACCTAGCAAACCTATACATTTTTGAAAACTAGACACCCAGGGGAATCCAGGATGGGGTGACTTGACTGGCTCTCACCAGGTTCTGTTACCCAGAATCCCTTGCAAACCTAATAATTGGTAAAACAAAACACATTTTCCTTACATTTCTGTGGTGGAAAGTTCTGGAATCTGCTTGGATCCACAAAATTCCACCCACCCCACATTCCCCAAAGTGTTTCTAGAAAAATGGTACCTTACTTGCGTGGGTGGGTCAAGTACCCGCGACAGGCAAGGGCCCAAAACCTTTTGAGGCGACATCAAAATTACCTATCACAGACCAACCTTGTATTGCAAGGGGGGTCCCATGAGTTTTTGGCCCGGGGCTCGGCGGCCATCTAGGGAAACCTACCAAACCCACACATTTCTGGAAACTAGACACCCGGGGAAGTCCAGCGAGGTATGGCTTGCGTGGGTCCCCTAATATTCTCCTACCCAGAATCCCCTGCAAACCTCAAATTTTGCTGAAAAAATCACTTTTTTATCAAATTTCTGTGTGGGAAAGTTCTGGAATCTGCGTGGATCCACAAATTTCCTCCCACCCAGCATTCCCCCAGGTCTCCCGATAAAAATGGTGCCTCACTCGTGTGGGTGGGTCAAGGACCCGCGACAGGCAAGGGCCCAAAACCTATTGAGTCGACATCAAAATTGCCTATCACAAACCAACCTGGTTTTGCAAGGGGGTCCCATGAATTTTTGGCCCGAGGCTCGGCGGCCATCTAGGGAAACCTACCAAACCCACACATTTCTAGAAACTAGACACCCGGGGTAGTCCAGCGAGGTATGGCTTGCTTTGCGTGTGGTACATTCTAAAACAAGCAGGCACACACAGTGCAGGGTTAGAAGTACACTCGGGGCAGTACATACGAGTCTCCTTCCGCATAGCTCTTCGCCAACAGACTCTACATCTCCTACTGGGAAAGTCTTTGGAGGGTGTGGGAGGAATGTGATCAGGAAAGTGGCGATCTTTCAATCTAGCCACATCCTCCACCACTCCAACTCTAGGAACACTTGCCTGTTCCACTACAACAAGGCTGCCTATTACAGACTCCTGAAACTTAGCAAAAGTAATCTTTGACTCAGGACAAGAATCCTTGAATACATCAAAAGCATTAAAGGTTGCCAAGTGGAAAAGATGGATAGCAAACTTCTTATACCAAATGTAAGCCTTACGAAGAGCAGTGTAAGGTTCCAACCTCTGATCTACTCTATCAACACCACCCATGTGCCTATTGTAGTCTAAAATGCACACAGGTTTGCACGCTTCAGCAACCTGACCCCAAACAGTCACAGGTGAAGTGCTTTCATCATGGATGGTAGTCAGCATGTAGACATCTCTCCTGTCTGAAAACTTCACAGCTAGAAGTTCCTCGCAACACAACGCACTGCACTGTCCCCGCACAAGCTTTTGACAAACAAGTTCTTTTGGGAAACCTTTACGGTTAGAGCGGATTGTGCCACAAGCAACAGTGTCCACTTTGGCCAATTCCCTGAACAACCGCACACCAGTGTAGAAGTTATCTACATATAAATGGTGGCCTTTGTTAAAAAGTCCTATACCAACTTCCTTCCCACACAATTTTCTCAGTCACTCCAAAAGTGGACGGACAACCAGGGGGGTTAATCCTGGATTCCTTACCGGTGTACACCCTTAAATTAGAGACATATCCAGTCCTACTGTCACACAGCATATACAGCTTAATTCCATAGCGTGCCCTCTTACTAGGAATGTATTGCCTAAAAACCAAGCAGCCCTTGAACAAGACCAAAGACTCATCCACTGCTATTTCTTTCCCTGGAGCATAGATCTCAGAAAAACGATCAACAAAGTGATCAATGACAGGCCGAATCTTAAAAAGACGGTCACAATCAGGGTGATCTCGTGGCAACGCTAAACCATTATCGACAAAATGCAGCATACGAAGCAGAAGCAAATACCTATCACGACTCATGACTGCCGGAAATATAGCCGTTGCCATCAAGGGACTAGTAGACCAATATGAAGACATTGATGGCTTCCTTAGCAAGCCCATCAAAAAAGTTAAACCCAAGAACTTCTTCATCTCTTCCAGATTTGTGGGACTCCACCGGGTAGCTCTAGAGTGGGGCCTAAGGCTGGCACTGTTGTCCCTCAAAAACTGTTCGGCATACAAATTAGTCTGCTCAACAATCTCTGCCAAAAACACATCGTCCATAAACAACTGAAAAAAATTTATCGGCAAAACATTTTCTGTATTCACTCTACACCCTGGAACACCAGTAAAGTCTGGCAATGCTGGCTGCACCATGCCTGGGGCAACCCAGAGGTCATCACTTCCAAGTGGAAGCCTTGCAGCCAGGATGCCTCTTGTTGCACTATCGGCACATCAATGTCCTCCTCTAAAACAGGCACTTCATCCGCACTAAGAGTAGCTTCATCCACACTGAGAGTGGCTTCATCATCCGATGATTCCATGTGGAGAGAAAACTCACTGCCTGAATCTTCCGCTCCCTCCTCTGCCTCAGATGCAGAGACAGTCTCTGAACCATGGTCAGAGGAAGACTCAAAAAGCATACCAACAACCTGCTGAGCAGTAATCTTGCGGCTAGCCATTATCCTTGCTAAGAAAGGAGACTGCACAAACAAGTCAACAACAACCAACACCGTGCAAAATAAGTAAGTTAAAAAAATGTGTGCCTTTATCACAAAGATCTATATACTCAAAAACTATACGATTCACTTGCAAGAGACAGCTACACTCACCAGCACCTACTCAGCAGAGAGACAGCAAAAACCAACGATATCCCACTAGAAAGAAAAAAACAAAACCAATTACTCACAAGACAACAAAATACACATCGAGCACAAATGCAAAAAGTTTTTGACACTCAAAAACAGAAGCCAAACATACTGCTATTATTACACCATTTGCAAAAACACATTCATGCAGAGAAATGAAACTCATTTACATTGTACAAAAAAAAGTCTCTTACCAAACACATGCAACTACACAAACAGCAGAACCACCAGTAACGAAACCGCAACCTGGAACCGACTAAAGAGCAAAAGCCTTGAACTAGAACAAAAGGGAGAAATAAAGCATTACAATTGCAATTCACAAGAAATAAAACAATTAACATTATAACACGCTATGTCACTACCCAAATGGTCAATCTGCCAGATGGGCCTTCAAATAGGGCTGAGAAAAATGGGGGGTGATCTTGCCCAAGGGATCGGGTGAGGTTGTCTGCCAGGCCGATCTGTCCCTCAGGTGGGGCAGAAAACAGCAGATAGAAATGTGCCCCCCTTGCAAAATAAATAAATCCCTGGTGCCTAGTAGGGTTATCTGCCTCCCCCTCCCGCCTAGGGCAGAAAGGCCATAAAGGGGCAGATCTGTCCCCAGGAGGGGCAGAAAAACATTAAGCAAATTTTACCCCTTGGAAGCAACCATGTCGCTTTCATTACACACAAAACAAAATCCCTGGTGCCTAGTGGGGTTTTCTGCCCCCCCTCCTCCCCCCGGGGGCAGAAAGGCCAAAAAAACGGGCCGTTCTGCCCCGGGGAGAATACACATAAAAAAATATGCCGCCTGGAAGCGACCCTTGCCCAAGGGGTCGCTTCCATTTTAATTTTAAAATTAGTCCCTGGTGTCTAGTGGGGTTTTCTGCACCCCATGGGGGCATAAAGGCCAACAAATGTGCTGATCTGCCCCCAGGGGGGGCAGAATACACATATTAATAAAAATGCCCCCCCGGAAGTGACCCTTGCCCAAGGGGTCGCTTCCATTTAAATTTTAAAGAACTCCCTGGTGTCTAGTGGGGTATTCTGCCCCCCCCCTGGGGGCAGAAAGGCCAAATAAACGGGCCGATCTGCCCCCAGGGGGGCAGAATACACATTAAAAAAAAATGCCCCCTGGAAGCGACCCTTGCCCAAGGGGTCGCTTCCATTTTATTGTTTTAAACATCCCTGGCTCTAGTGGGCTTTTCTGCCCCCCCTGGGGCCAGAATGCCAAAAAATGCAGGTGATCTGTCCCCAGGGGGGCAGAAAAGTCTTTAAATTAATTGGCCCCCTAAGGAAGCGACCCTTGCCCAAGGGATCGCTTCCTTTAAATAAAAAACACATCCCTGGTGTCTAGTGGGGGCATTCCTGCTGCACGATCGTGACGCTGTGCGCGATCGTGCAGCAGGAATGCTCTGCATTGAGACATCAGGGGAGAGGAAACACTCTTTCCTCTCCCCCGATGCCTCAATGTACAACAAATCCACCCCCCGCCCCACCGGAGCAGCAAACACTAACCTTGCTGCCTGGATGCCTGGAAGCAAATGGCTTCCAGCGTGTCCGGGGCTTCCTGATGACGTCGGCGCGCGCTGTATACGCTGATGTCATGGGATTGCCCGGGGGGTCGGGGTGGCAGCGGAAACTCTTCCCTTGCCATCCCCCTCTGTGGGGGCTAGATCGGCTGCCCATGGGGGGAGCACCAGCGCTTCCCCCATGGGTGGGTGCCATGATGGAGCGGTTCCGTCATGAGCCACGCCGACCGTGGCTCATGACGGAACCGCTCCGTCATGAGCACTCAAAGGGTTAAAATGTTGGACATGCACTGTGAAGTTTTATATGTCCTGGTACTGAAAAGCTCACAAATTAATTTTTCACCACTGTGCGGCATACCCATCCTAAAGGATAACATTGATTTACTTAATCACATTTAATAAGCAATAATGTTTGTTGGGAGTAGGTGAAAAAGCCATGTTTGGTGTCTAAGGGATTGTGGGGCATATTAGCAAGACCCACGTTAAAATTATAGCCGTTTTAGCGGCAGTTTCCTGCCGCTAAAACGGCGATAATGGGCTTGCTAATATGCGTTATAGAATTCCAATAGAAGCCTAGGTTAGATGTGCAGGACATCTAACCTGGGCTTCTATTGGAATTCCATAACGCATATTAGTAAGCCCATTATCGCCGTTTTAGCAGCAGTTTCCTGCCACTAAAACGGTGATAATTTTAACGTGGGTCTTGCTAATATGCCCCTGTATTTTAAAATCCTCGTAATGGTAAAGTTGGATTGTAAGTAACACTGGGCGTAATACTTCACTACGCTCACGGAGCACGCAAAGTTTGTGCTACTACGCAAATTGCACGTAGCAGAGTGAAAAACTGCACTAATTGACATAGCGTAGCAGCAGTATAACAAACACCTACAAATGCTTTGATAAAGCAATTTTCAATGCTAAAAAGCATATAACCAATTCACAAAAGTGAACTTTGACAATGAAAATATCAAGCAATGAGAGAGGTGATGATTTTGGGGTCCCCCCCTAACCTAGGGGGAGGACCAAGCAGATGCCTTGAACACAAAAAGCATATCATGTGAACGATTCAGTGGTGGTCCCTTCCTCCTAGGACCACCCCAAGCACAGTCATGGGCAAAAATACAATCCCAACCAAAGGCCCTGCAAAGCATTATGGGACGAGATTAGCAGTGGGCAGTGAATATTATAGTGTCCAATATCAAAATAATTCTACAAAGAGCTGCAGTTCAACTAGTCGTTACTAGATGTCCCTCACGAGTCAAATGCAAAAGCATTGAAATTATTAATACATCAAGCTGCAGTTCCACTAGTCGTTACTAGATGTCCCTCACGAGTCAAATGCAAAAGCATTGAAACCCTTTCATGAACTTATGATTGTCCTCACAGCTCTTTTCACAGAGTCAGTCTAATGTGTGCTGTAAGTAAGTTCTTAAACCTTTGTCAGAGAAGTACTTTTAAGGCTTGTTGTCTTCTTGAAGAAACGTTCTTTAAGATGTTGTAGATACTGACTGGTTAGGCCTACATTACGAGCTGGGCAAATCAGAATTCCTGTATGGAAATCCATTCTGCCTGATCTCGAATGGCCTGATGTTTTAATGTTTTCCGACCAGTAAAATAGGTTCCATTGTTCTCTAACTAAGGAAGGCTTAATATTAAAACACCCGGCAAATCGAGAATTTAGTCCTGTAAAGGAGTTTCTTGTAGGATTTCCTCTCTTTGTGAAATGCATAAAATTTAAAGTTTTATTGGAGTTTCCTTCACTTCTTTCAGAGGCATGAATACAAATAGCATAACATAACATAATATAACATAGCCTAGCCTAGTCTACCATAGCTTAACTGTAGGACGCTGGCTCTCTATATAGTGTATTAAAATGAAGTACACTGTGAGTTGACAGCAGCAAATGTATATAATACTAACACTCTATTTGTGGTAGTGTTGGGCAAGCAGTTAGGCTTATCAGAGGGTAGTGCTAAGTGTTATACTCACAGAGGCAATAAATCAGACAAACGCTCATGAATAAATCCGAGACCAATTTATAAAAATACTATCGATTTTTATGTATTTTTAAGACCAAGAACTTTGATCTACAGCAAGTACTTTCGGAGTTATGATTTTTAAGACTTCGGAAAAGATATCACTTTTGTGTGCAATTACACGCCACTGAAGTCAATGGGAAAAAGCAGAAAAATGCATAAAACTCAGGCAATGCTTTCAAGAAGTTCACCTTCTCATTTTAGGTTGCTAGCAGGACCAGGTCAAAAATTCCAGCAACAAGAGATCGGGAGTGTCCCGGGTTTCGGCTGGGAGCAGGGTGCTGAAGGTGTTGGTAGCTGGTGCTCTATGACGGAGGGGGCCACCTGGAAAGACACTGCACAGGAAGAATTAGAGGTAAGTCCAGTGGGTTCCACTGGAAGGAAGAGGTGGCAAGGGTCGCAGGACCACAGGACCACAGCTGGTTTGTCATTACCGTGGCCGGTGGGGCCAGGTGCAGAGAAGATGGGTGAGCCGGGCGTCATGCATCGAGAAGTCCTCGCAGCCAAGACCAGGCTACTTGAAGAGGGGATTTCAGGACAGCTGGGTCACTCAGGACGTGGGTCTCAGGGATCTCGATGTCCCTAGACAGGTGCTTGCTTCTGGAATCATTGGAGCACGGAATGGACTCTTCATCTTGCTGGTTGCTGTAGGGGGTCCAGCACCCCGGGTATTGTATGATGCAGCTCCAGTAGGTCCTGGTGTCTCCAACCTTGGTGGGGAAATAGATCTGAGCCTCTGAAACTGATGTACCTTTTTTGGTGCGGGTGCTGAATCGAAGTAGTCAGGGAGCAGCACGTTGACAAGCCAGACTCAGTGGGATCGGTGCCTGCGGTGTGCAGGGGAGTGATACCTTCACTCCAAAGGAGGTTCTTGGGGATTTTTCAAAGGCTGGAAGAACTCCAGGGTTCTTGGAGTCTTCACAGGTTCAGGATGACACAGAACACCACAATTGTCGAGTCCTAGAGGCAGCAGGCAGGGTTTGGCACCCATTTCATATGCAGCAGGGCTTCAGTTCTTGGGCAGCGGGTCTTCTTTGTCCTTTTCTTCTTCTTATCCATTGAATCTAAGGTTCAAGGTCAAGCGATGCCACCTAAATACTAAATTTAGGGGTGTTAAAGGGGGAGACAGGTAGTAGCCAATGGGCTACCTACCTTTAGGGTGTCTACACCCCCTATGTGACCACTTCCTGTGGAAAGGGGCATTACCCTAGCCCTGGTAGGTTGTTTTTCCACCATCTTAGGATGGTCCATTTTCAGGAGATGGATTAAATCACCTGCCACACCTTAGGGGTGGTGCTGGCTGAATGTGGACACTCCTCCTCATCTAACGAATTTTCGTGTCTGCCCTCTCGCCAAATGTGGAGCAGGACAGGGGAGTTGGCATCCCCCACTATCTGGGGAAGCCTGGGCTGAACTTCAAAGACGGCAACACCTTTGAAGCTTCCCGCTCTGGAAGGCCAGTCTGGCTGGGAGGCGGTGTGAAGCACCTCCACCCAATGCAGGCTTTGTTTATGGCCTCTGAGAGCGTGGGTCAGAGACCACACCAGTGCTTGGTAGGTTTTCAGGGTACCCTCTAAAGCGTCTTCTGTGTGCATTTATTAATAAATCCAACATTGGCATCAGTGAGGATTTATTAAGATGAGATGCTTGGTTCCAAACATCTTAGGGTACAGTGAGGTCATCATGGAGCTAGGAAACTCGTAATGACAAGTATCCAGCCCATGTGTTCTCTACGGCTTCCCCGTGCACTTACAATATCCAAGAATGGCTCAGACATTGCAGGGTCATATCTGCTCATGCAGATATGTCCACACATGGGATATAGTGCACCCTGCCTTAGGGCTGTAAGGCCTGCAGTAGTGGGGACTTACCCATATCTCATGCAGTATATGAGGTCATGGCGCACAGGGCTGTGTGCCATGTTGACTTTTCAGTTTTCTCTGAACCAAGACATGCCAGCCATTAATGGCAGTTTGCATGGTCTTGGTGAGGGGTCTCTGGGGTGGCACATTTTTTGCTGCAGCCCCATTGGACCCTCTTCAGTACCCATGCCCTAGATACCAAGGGTACCATTTGCTACGGACTTACAAGGGTGGCTGAAGTTGTGCCAATCGTGGTACAGTTTTTGGAAAGAGATCTGGCACTGAGAACCTGGTTAGCAGGGACCCAGTGCACTTACAGTTTGAAATCACATCAGGCATCAAGCAAAAAGTGGGGGATAACTATGTCAAAAGAGGCACTTTCCGGAAATAACTTAACAATTTTAAATTAAGTTGCTGCTTCTAGAACTAAAGTTATTTGTAAAGAGTGGATCTCACCCAGTAGGGTATCCTGGCAGTGAAAGAAAGGTGGGTTTGGAGTCCAGACTGAGTCTTATCTGAAGAGCCACGTTTTTAGTTTCTTCTTGAATTCTAGGCTTTAGGAGCTAGGTATGAGAAGCCGCAGCTGGCAATTCTGGCTTTATGAATGTGTGGGACCAGTAGAAGCATGAGTCTGGCTGAGCGAAAGTGTGGTGGGGGTGTGGAAGTTGAGGTAATTGTTCAGGTAGGTGGACCCTTATATATGTAGTGCCTTGGATGTATGTGTCAGAAGTTTCAAAAGAGCATACTTCTGGATTTGGGGCCAGTGGAGGTCTCTGAGATGGAAGAGGATGTGGGTATGTGAAGAGAGGTGGAGTATGAGTCTAACTGCAGTTTTCTGGATTACCCAAAGCCTCTTGGTGAGTTGGACAGGGATTCCAATGTATAGTGTGTTTCCATAGTGTAGCTTGCTAGTGAGGAGTGCATGTGTGATTGTACAGCTCGTGTTGAGGGGAAGACTATAACCACTGCCTCAGCACAGGGAGTTATATTTATCTATTCCATGAGGGAGGTCCGTTCAGTAGCTTTCAGTTGGTGATAGTGCCAAATGGCAAATTTCAAGGTTTGTTTCTCTTTGTCATTTTGGAAGACTGTACACCTGCATCTGAGCTGCTTGCAAGGTTGCTTGGTGCGCTGAAGGTGTTCATTGTACCAGATAGCTAGTGATGTGGTTCTTGCAGTGGCTGTTGTTTTGAGGGGTGCCGGGATGTCTGCTCAGGTGATTGGAGTTATTGACATCACGAGTGAGGTCACCTAGAAGAGTAGGGTGGTGGTGATGTAGTTCTGTGGACCAGGCTTCTTCATTAATCATGCTCCAGTTGCAGCAGGTGATCTTGAGGGTAATGGTTCCTTGTTGGTGGTTGAAGTGGGCAATTGAATGTTTGGTCCAGGTGAGGTGAGAGGGTTTGCCCACCAAGATGCTGTCAAAGTAGGTAAAGGTGGTGTCTGGCAAGTGGCCAGCAATGTGGGTGAGATATTTCCCTTGTAGAGAGAGTTTGAGTGTGTTCAGACTATCTTGGAGTTTGGTGGTGTTGTGGTCGGAGAGGTCTGCCAAGTAGAAATTTAGGTCATTGAACACGATGAAGGAGCTAGAGTTGAGTACGAGGTGGGAGATGATTTCTGCAATGGGGTTTTCGAAGTTAATTCCTGGGCCTGGTGGTTGGTAGAGCAGGGCTCCACGCAGGGTGGTGGTATTGTCAGAAGTGCCATGTTTGAATACCAGGGGTTCCAGTTTGTCATAAGTGTTAGCTTCAGTGAGGTAGCATTGGATGTGTTCTTTGTAGGCAATAGCAGTACTTCCTCCGGATCCTGTCTTCTTTGGTGATCTTGCAACCCGGGGTATATCTGTTGCAATGTCAGGGGCTGATTAAGTTTCAGCCTGGTCTCTGTCAAGATGAATAGGTTCTGAGTAAGGTCGAGTAGCAGGTCCCAAATTTCAAGAGCATGTTAGGTCATGAGCAGGGAGATAGGTTTTCAGTTTCCTTAGAATGCTGAGTTGGAAGTTCGCTCCTTTGGTGAGGGAACTGATGTGCTTCTGCATGTTCAGACTTTTGTCTAATATAATACCCAGAGAGGTTGCCGAATCCACAAGGTGAGGTCTGCAGTTAAGAGCAGTAAGCTGATTCAACCATTGTTCCAGGACCTGAGATTGTTTGAGGGGTGAGATTAGGAGGAATTCCGTTTTTAGAGCATTTAGCTTCAGGTGGTTACGTGTCAGCCAGCTTTGTGTTTCCCGCAGGACTGAGTTGAGGGACTGTATGTCCTCGGGGGAGGTGATCTTCAGGTATAGTTGGGTATCATCCGCATACATGTGATAGTGAATGCTGGATGATTTCAGAATTTCTGTCAGAGGCTCCATGAACAGGTTAAAGAGCGTGGGAGAAAGCGCTGAACCCTGGGGAACCCCCAGAGTGACCGGTGCAGGCTGGGACAGGGATTGGTTCACCTTGATGCTTTGGGATCTGTTATGAAGGAACGAAGAAAACCAGTTTAGTACAGGCCCAGACAGCCCCATCCTGTGTTCCAGGAGGTCAATTAGGTTATCGTGTTTGACAGTATTGAATGCTGACGAGAGGTCAAGAAGGATCAATAAGCACGACTCATTATGGTCCAACATTCTTAGTGCATCATCGACAATGTGCGTTAGCGCAGACTCTGTACTATGGCCCGGGCGGAAACCAGATTGGCATTGGTCCAGGAGTTGGAAATGTTCGATGTGGATACAGAGTTGGGCGAGCACACATTTCTCCAGGAGCTTTGCCAAGGTGGGGATGTTAGAAATTGGGTGAAAGTTTTGAAGGTCCGTGGGATCAGCAGATGGTTTCTTTAGAATCGGGGTAACTTGACCTGATTTTATGCAATCCGGAATAGTACCTTGTCGAAGTGATGCATTGACGATCGTAGTCCAAAGTGTTAGTAAGGAGGATCTAACTTCCGGGAAAAGGTTCGATGGCAGAGGGTCGTTGTAGTGATTGGAAGGTTTCAGAGTCAACAGAATTTTGCGTATAGTGCATTCATCCAAGGTTTGGAACAGACTCCAGGATGCATTGTTTTTGGGGAGGTAGGGCTGCGCAGGGTCAGTGATATCCAACCCTGGGGGACGGAGGGTGTTCAGTGGACTGATCGCCAGGTAATCAAGGACAGAGCATAATTCAGTTTCAATCTTAATAGTTTTATCCGTGAAGAAATCAGCGAATTCTTCACAGTTCGGCAATGTCCCTTGACCCAGTGACGAGAGATTAGGATGACTGTTAGCTTGGGACTTGATGAGTTCGAAGAGTTTTTTGGGACGGTTTTTTACTTGCTCTAGTTGAGTTCTGAAAAAGGTGGCCTTCGAGCATCTGATGCGTTTATTATATATGCTTCTCAGGGATCTCAAATGGTAGAGATGTTCAAGGGAGGGATTGGATCTCCACAACCTTTCCGCAAGTCTTAAATTTCTTCTTTCGGAATTAAGACTATCATTAAACCATGGTTTGGAGAGTTTAGAGGACATTCTTTTAAGCTGTAGTGGTGCAACCGAGTCTAGTACATTAAGCAGTGAGTGGTTATAGTGGGCCGTAAGGTCGTGGACATCTGACATGTTCAAGGGAGGGGGCAGGATGTTATCGCAGAGAGCAGTCAGCTCTTGCGAGTTGATGTTCCTTAGACATCTTTTCAGCTGTTTTGGGTTCTTAGGCTGGGCTCTACTTGCTCCTACCAATTCCCGGATGAGGAAGGTGATGCAATAGTGGTCTGTCCAATCACACAGGAGGATCGAATCCAGGAGGATGGAGTTGGGCTTCCCAATGACAAGATCTAAGGTAGCTCCTTTGATATGAGTAGGGCTGTCACAGATTTGGATTAGGTTGAGGTCCAGTAGGAAGGATTTAAGGCTATTGACCACCACATCATTACATCGTTCCAGTGGAGGTTGAAATCTCCCAGGAAGATCTGAGTGCCATGGAAATCAGTATTGGCTGAGATAATGTCCATGATCTGTTCTGTGAAGGGAAGGTTGTCACGTGGGGGGTGGTAAAACGTGTGCAGTTTGCATGAGTGATTGTTTCAACCAGTCACTTCAATGCATAGGTAGTCACAAGACGGCAGGAGGTCGGCATGTAGTACTTTCACTGTTTCACTTTCACTACTAGTGCTCAACCACTTATTCTTCCTGTTTCCTGGTATACATTTTTAATTATTGAACCACATGCTGAGAAACATTACCACTACATATACATGTATTTATTTTTTGGCATTTTTAAAACATATTACATTAATACAGAATCCAATACTTCAAGATATAGAGTAAGGTGTTTCAGTTGTCCATGTTTCCTCATTAGTAACAGTACCCTAAAATGGGTAACCAACACATCTGTATTGCAATGAGTTATTTCAAATGACATTTAAGTCAATTAAATGTGGCATCATAACCAGCAAACAAACAAAATTCAACCCCCTCCTTCCCACTCGTGCTCAGTTCAGTGTCCCTCAATACTACCATATCGTCTAAGTCTCGGGTTGCAAGCTAATAGAGTGAAGTCCCATTGTTGCCCTTTTCACAGACCATCTCCTAGCTCCCCAAGGGCTGAAATCCCCATTGAGTGCAGCTGTGTGCCATTAAACTCATGTGAGTCATTGTCTGATGTATTGCCTGAACCAGAGGGGGTATCAGTATCAGCATCTTCAGCTGTCAGGTCCCGTATCATGACCCCCCTCAATCCCCCCGAGGCGAGTAAGTTGTCTGGCAGTCGGTCATCTCATTGAACCCTTTTCATATGGGCTTCTTCTGCCCCAGCCCATTCTATTATATCCATCCGCCATTCAGTTGTCAGAGGAGGTCTGGGGCTCAGCTACCAGATGGCAATGCGTCATTTGGCTAATGTCATACCAAGTATTGTGAACCGTCTGCTCAATTATTTTTCCTTTTTGATGGGAATTAGACTCAACAGGCACTGCTCGAGTTCTCTGGGATTATTCTAGCCCATAGCTCAATGCAAATGGAGCAATATCTCATCTGAGTAGGCCACTATTTGAGGGCAACTCCACACAACATGAACAAAAACTGCAGGGGCTTACTCATAGCACGCGCACTTGGAATTCCTAGCTGGGTAAAAAGCATGCAAGAGTTTGGGCGAAAGGTATGTAATATGCATGAAGTTATATTGAAGCAATTTATATCTTGAGTTCACTGAAACTTCTCATACACCCCCTATGAATTTGAACCCATTCTGCGGGTGTGATGGGAAACTCGCACAACTGGTGCCAAGTATCCTCGACCTTTAGGGGGTCACATTCTGTTCGCACGCAGAGCACATTCTAAGTGTGTAAAGAGTGTCCGACCTCCTGCCTTCACTAACAGTGTGACGAGTGTCTGTATGGGTTCCAGGGCCTCAGGAAATCCCGGCCATATCTCTCACGTGTTCACTGCTATTTTAGCATATTGAATAAATTGCCCTTGCCCCAATTGGAATGTTTTGATTGCCTCTTGCAACGGATAATTGACCGTTTGAGTATAGATCATCTAAAGTTGTGCAGACCCCATCCCACCAACGGTCAATGGCCATTGAGTGTGCTATCTATGTGAATGGCTTGATCTTGGCAAAGTCACAGCCGTTCTGCTGCCCTGTAATACTAGGGACCCTAAGTCAGCATCTCTATACATGCATGCCAATAGGGATGTCTCCCAATGTGGCTCATCAGCGAACCAATGGACAGCATGGTGCAGGTGTGCTGCCAGATAGTAAAGGTCAAGATCAGGTACTTTCATGCCTCCCTTAGCCCATTCCAGCTTGAGCATAGCAAAGCATACTCTACATTTCTGCCCAGCCCATAGTAGGTTTATCAGGAGCCCGTCTATGCCTCGAAAGGCACTTCAGGGGATTTTGTGCACAGTGCCCTGCAGAATGTATAGACAGTGAGGGAGTACCATAATTTTGATTAGGGCAATTTTCCCCATCAGAGAGAATTACAGGGTGTCCCAAAACTGTATGGCCAAGTGAAGGTTCTTGATTATGCAGCCCAGGTTCAGGGTGTGGTGCCACTGTGCCTCATGTGATACGAACATACCCAGATAGCGAACATTGTCGGTTACCCATGACAGACCCGCTGTGGGAAGTCGTGCGGGATTCACGTCTTTTAACTGGCCCAGCAGTAACAGAGCAGATTTGGGGTGATTGACATATAACCCCGAAAGCTCTCCAAATTCTCTCATTACATTTAATAGAATCGGAGCAGAGATATTAGGTCGGCGTAAGTAATCCATAGCGTCATCTGCATAGAGTGACACCTCTTGGGTTGTCTGACACACCTGCACTCCCCACCCCTGCAGTACCAGCCGGAGTCTTCACGCTACCATCTCCATTGCTAGGGGCAAAAAGCAAGGTAGACAAGGGACATCCTTGCCAGGTAACGCTTTGCAATTGAATCACCTCTGACACAAGGCGTTCCTTGAGCATTTTCGCTATTGGCTCCACATACAACAGCTTTATCCATGCAACGCATTTGGGGCCCAGGCCCAGTTTATCGAGTGCCAGCCACATTTAATTCCAACAAACTGAATCGAATGCCTTGTCTATGTCTATAAAGGCTACTGCATATTGGTATTCGGCCAACAAGGGTGAGTGGAGGACATGAGATAAACGGCGGAGATTGCAGTGGCTGTTCCTCCGAGGGATAAAGCCTGACTTGTCAGTGTAGACCAGTTGTGGAAGGTAGCAGTATAGACGTTTTGCAAGAAGCTGACCAAGTAGTTTTTGGTCTACATTCAGTAATGAGAGCGGGTGATAGGAGGCGCCCTCCATCAGATCCTTCCCTGGCTTAGGTTTCAACACTACAAGGGCCTCTCGTATAGAGTTGGGGATTATGCCCTGTGTCAGGACCTTCTCGTTTACCAGTAGTAATTTATCAGCCATGGTTTCTGGGAACGCTCTATAGAGCTCCGCCCAGCAGTCCATCACCTCACGGGGCCTTCGCTGTCTTAAGGGAATCTATGGCCTGCAGTTTTTCTTGTTTGGACAGAAGGCCTTCCAATTCTTTCCGTTCTCAACTCTCTAATCGTGGGAGGGGTAGCGAGTTGAGGTAGGCGACCACAAGGTGCTCCAGCGTCGTACCCAGAGATGTGTATACATGACGCAAGTGTGCAGTCAGTGTTTCTTTTATGGCATGCACCACTCATCCTGTCTGATCTCCTATCACCATTTTTGGGTCAGAGTAGTGTTCCTGTTTGATCATCCTATCCTATAACTGACCCGCCCTGTCCCCCTCCGTGTGGAGCCTGCGTCTATTTGTAAGATGGACATGTTTCTCCAGACGTTCATGCGAGCCATGAAGCTGTTTTGTTGCCTCCCCCATTCTGCACGTTCCGTCTGGTCGTGCAGTAGCTCTCCCTCAAAGTGAGCCACCTTTTGTACTTGCAACATCAGATCCCGTTCCAGTGTGTGGTGGATGCCGGTGGTAGCAGCCATCCCACACCTCTAAGCATGACCTCATTGTGTCCCATTCCATTGCTCTGTGCTGTGTGCTGTCACAGTTATGGCCAAAGTAGTCAGTCAGTGATTTGGCAATCGTCTCCCCATAGATGGGGTCCATATGGGCCTCGGCTTTCATGCTCCACAATGGGACTCGGGGTACTTGTCTAACCAAAGAGTAGGTCATAGGGAGAAGTGAGTGGTCCAAAATGTATCTAACTAGATATGCTGTGTCCGTCACCCATGAAGCTGACTCCACCTGAGTGAGGAAGTAATCCAGTCTACTGCGTGTCTGTGCGGCCGGCGTGTAGCAAGAATGCATGCCAGTGTGCGGGTGTTGAGCCCTCCAAATGGCAATGAGGGCTGCCCACTACATCATCTGTTTCATGGTGTCCGTTAGTTTGAGCTTGGTACCCTTTTTTGGGGGGAGGTGGTCAAATTCTCCATCGAGCATGCAATTGCAGTCACCTGCCATGATCATTTTGGCAGGCAGGAATTGCTCTGTCAACGCAAGCACGTCACCAAAGAAGGACCCATCATATTTTTTTAGAGAATAAATGTTGACTAAACAGATCTCATGTGCATCTAATGTCCCATGAAGGATAACATACTGTCCATCCTGATCGATCGAGGTTGTAGTTTCTGAAAAGGGACCCCCGGGGCCACCCATATGAGAGCCTCGCATGCGAAGACAGAATTTGAGGTGGCATAAATATGGCCTCTCCACTTACTCTGCAGGGCGGGTATACACTCGCCCCAGAGATGTGTTTCCTGAAGGAATGCAATTGATATGTGGTACAGTTTGAGGAAGGTGTAGACTCTGTGGCACTTCTTGGGTTTGTTTAACTTCAAACATTCTATGTGAGGAACTTAGATGACTATCCTAGACCCGGCATAACTCCATCCATAGTACGGTCAGGCCATAAGGTGTGTAGTAGTTGTGGTATGTGAAGTGTATGCAGCTAGAGCATATCCCAGCTCGACCAGGGTATATGGGGGGCCTCTCATGCCCCAAATGCCGTCATTCAGCGAATGACATTCAAAGTGTCTGGCACCGGCCATATCTGGGAGAAGGCTGCTCCCTTCATCCAGCCCAGGATCTTTGATCGTAATGTGCAATCCAGGCAAACAAGGATTCGATTTCCTGGTGGAAGGTCCCAGTCATTCAAAGTTTCTCATGGGTGTCTTTATGTTTCGGCAAGATCATCGCACCAGGCCCGGCTGGGTCACCTGATGCCCAGAGACGCCAGGCGAGTTTCTTCGAGCGATGGTGTACAGCCAATGCTGCACCGCTTGCGGGGAGTCATAGAAGTGGACCTGGCCCTAATACTGTAGTCGCAGTTTGGCGGGAAACAGGAAGCTAGATCTGATATTGCATTCTCTCAGTTTCTTTTTCACTGACAGTAAGTTATTATGCAGGTGCTGGACTTTACGAATGTTGTTAGGGTAGATAAATATCTGTTTGTCCTCGTATCTAGGGGGGCTGCGGGTGCGCACATATTGAAGGAGAGCATCCCGATCACGGTGATTGAACAGACGGCCCTGTGGGGCACCCCAAGACACGGCATCACTGCCAGCGCCCTGTGGGCTCGCTCGATTGTGAAGAAATTGGATAGTTGTGGGGGAGTCAGTGTTTTCGTGATCTAATCTTTGAGGAAGAGTTCTGCAAAGGGACCCTCCACGCGTTCCGAAAAGCCCACCATCCTTATATTATTGCTCTGGGAGCGCCTCTCAGCATCCTCCATTCACTCTTCTGCATGTGTAGCACTACACTTAAATCCCTCAACTGTGGCTCTCAGCAATTTGACTTCTCGCTTTCAGGCATTTACATCGTCCTCCATCATCATGGTTCAGTCTGCGACTTTGAGGAGGTGCAGATGGTTGATCTCGATGGCCATTGTGTTCATCTTCCCTTCCAAAGCAACCCGAGAGCCCTGTATTGCTGCTAGGAGTTTCGCTGCGGTGGGTCCTCGATCCAGCACATCAGAGGGTCATTCTTGATCATGGCTTGGTGGCAGCGTCTCTGGTCTGGACACTGTATATTGATCAATTGTATTAGGCTAGGCCATTTTTGCCCCTCCCTGTCTTTTCCCATGGTCGTCAGATGGTACTGGGGACTATCCTCCGGTAGTGTAGGCAAGTCGTGGTTACCCAGGCAGAGCTCCAGGTTCAGTTAGCATCAGGTGTAGGCTCCAGAACCCTTAATTTGGGGAACCCCTCAGGTGTATGGTTCACGATCCGCCCATTTAGGTGGTCTTGTAGTGACCATTGCAGGCAGATAGGCCTTGTACTTGTATTGCGGAGCCAGTACCAACCCACTTTGCGGCCCTTGCCCAGGTTCTGCTGCTGTGACTGCTCCATTCACGTGGCTCCTTCGGGTGCGGCAATTCTCAAACACCGATGTACGCCATTTTATCAAGGAGAGAAGGAGCCCGGCAGCGCGCAGCAGAATAGGAGGCCCGCCTGTCTGATAGGTCCGCTCCCTAGATACAGGTCTCGGTGGTCAGTACAGTCGGCGCACGTTTTCAGGAGTCTTGGCAACCCTCTGTGACTAAAGATGTGCTCCTGCAGGTGGCTGATGTTACCCAGGGACTCCGATCACCTTAATCGGCGGTCCAAGTAAGCAGGTGAGGAAGGATTAAGTAGGAGTAATGGCTCCGCAGCTGGAGTTTACAAGAGTTGCGACAATGCGGCCATCTTGCCTGGTCAAGCACCTACATATACATACATGTATTGAAAGAGCTACATACCACCTCAGTTTGGCATGTACAGGATCCAAGTCAGATCCGTGCCATAAAACGTACCATACAGAACTTAACTGAATGTATTATTGTGGGCTCAAAATAGCAAAATATCTACCCTTTTTCCAGTTTGTGATCCTACAGTTCCTAATATATTGCTTTCTGCGAAGAGCGGTATGGGAGTGAAAGGTGTTATCCTTCCATTTGTTCGAGGCTTAAGGAAAATAGAGCCGGCAAGCAAGACTGACTCCATGTTCTTTGTGGTTCATTCGCAATAAACCTGGGATAACATGCATCTGTGTTCTGTGATACAACCTTTCATCGGAGTAAGGGGTAGAACATCCTGTGTGCTGTTACTTTGGTAAATTCCGAAGAGGCAGTAATGCAGCTATAAGGCCTAACTGTAACCTTCCAGACTGAAGGTTAGGACCATTCTTAGTGAGAAGTAGCTTAGAATCTGAAGCCAAACAAACCCTCAGCCATTTCAACATACTTTTCATTGGCAAGCGCATCAGAATTGAACAAAAATAGAGAGGAATCAGCATATAGGAAATAAACCTCAATCAATTCTATCCACTCTTCTTTGGAGAGTGCATCAGCCCTGCAGGAAAGAGAGGAATCAGCAAACAGGAGATATAGCCTCTCTCTTCAACAGTTACTGTGCAGTATCCCTCAGTGTATGTGTTGGCTTCAGTACTTTTGTCAACAGTGTGTTTATTGGGTCTTTTCATCTGTGCTATGAGATTAATAAAACACTGACTTTGGATACAGTTACTTGCATCACAAGAGGGGTGATAGACATGCAGATTTGTGTTTCATAGTCACATTATGAGTTGTATTATTGCCTGAAATTACTTTTTAAGTATAGCATTCAGTTTGTAAAAAGAATTGGATCTTCTGATTGCTATCCAACTTTCATACTCGTCACTATCCAAACTTTGGACACTGCCATGGGTCTGACCTTCCTTAATCACTCATGTGACTTTAGGACTCAGGTTTCTTCTTTCAGTGATGCGTGTCCCATCCTGCACCACTGTGCGTGACATTTACCAGCAGTGCATACAAAAGAAAATATCCATGTGATCTTTCAGTTGAAAGGGTCAAGCCCATGAGTTCTGGACCTGTTCTAGAATCACAATCCAATGGTCCTTATTAGTAGCATGTAAGCATTGATGGGAGAACATTGTTAATATTGCGAATCAATTCAACAGGAATTTCTCTGGACATATAGTAACTACAGACAACTATGTAAAGTTAGTTAATTTATTACAAAGCCAAAAATAACTGGACATAGAGACACCTCAGAATGAGAGTGTAGAAGTACATTGAAATCAGCATAAAGCAACATGCGCAAAACAATTAACTCAAGAAATAGGATGCAGAGGATCAGAAAGCATGATTCCAAGTTTCCCTGCATCAAGGGTTGATGAATATAAAGCATCAATCAATCCCTACACTAGGGCTAAAGTGACATCCCTACATAAGCATCCACAGAGAAAGGAATAAAGGTGTCAGCACGTGGAGTCTTCCTAAGAAGCCTCTCCACCATCAATGGGTCGAATAGCATAAAGCTATCAAGACAGAGCTCGTTTTGAGATGCTCTATCTCCCAAGACAGAGAAGAAGTGGGCTACTTTCCCTACTTGAAACATCCCAGTATTACAGGTAGCTACCCAAAAGTCCTTGCGGGTCACGCCATCCGCTCCAACCACGGTCTCATAGGTACTTTTCCACAGGACAGTGATGTTTCTGAACAGTAAAATGTTGACCTTGATTCCCAGGCCTTCTCCGGTGTGAAGCTATTACAGTTCTCCTTATAAGCTTTAGCTCGCGATGTATCCCCTTCTCTCCTTGCCTAACTAATAAAACAAAGTCCTTATTCTAACTAACAAGGCCACTTCTTCCACATGCAACACAAACGTGAGAAAGAAGGAAATCCACAGCACACATGAAATTCAAACTGCTAATTCTAATGCGAGAGCTTCCAGGCAAATTGCATTTCAGGCCTACAAGATTCAGCTAACATAAGAGAAATGGCATATGAGCTTTACAAAATTACATAGAAAATAAGGCACGTTCAGTTAATATTCCTACCTACATGGAATATGACACGATTAATAAACACATTTAATAATGAATGGTTATCAGTTGCACAACACAAGTTCTTCACGTTAGTGTTTCTTGCTAGTTACATTTGCTTTCCACATCAACCCTTCATGTTTTCAATTCAATGAGCTAAATACATCGCATTTTACGTTATTACATTTCAAGATCCTAACACTTTATGTTAACATGACAAAGGATTATATGCGGGTGCGCTCTACAAGTGTGATTATAATGCACCCCTACAAATAAAATGGAATTTCCGCTACATCAGTCCCCCCTCTGATGACCTGTATCATCACAAACCCTCTAATTCCCTGAAGAGTAGACTGATCTACACAGGTGTCATAGCTAGTCTCCTCTGTCTGAACTCCTCTAACCGCTTAAGGTTCTCGTAAATGACTGTCCTGCAGTCTTTCCACCGTGCTTTCTCTCTCTTTAATGGAATTCCCAAAATGCCTCGACCTATGCCATTTGTATGCTCTTACCATGCCTAGCAAGATGATAACACTGACCACAACTATTATTATTGGCTTTAAGATATATCCAAGTATTCCCTTTCCCAGGTTAGCAAACCAACTTCCAACTTTTTCAAATCCTTTTCCAGTCTTAACCCAAATTCCCTCAGTTGCCAAATCATGTATCTCATGGTGTATCTCAGTGAAGTTACATATATATTTCCTCAGATCTTGACTATTATCAGGAATGTAAGTGTTACACTGTTGGACCTTTAGCATCCGATACACTCCACCATCTTTTGCCAATAGCACATCTAAAGCAAGGTGGTTCTACATCACCATAGCCCTTATCGAAGAAACCATCTGTCCGTCTACGGGCAACAATGACTGAGCTGTGTTAACTGACAACTTATCCACAATAGTAGACAACCTTCTAATCTTGATGTCATTCAATTCTACACCCAAACTAGGTATCATTGCTCCAAATATGTCTCCCACAATTTCACCAGCACTCAATCCACGTTTCTCTCGATGGGTTCACTTTCCCTCCAAACTCTCCAAATCTTCCACGTGGTATATCTTTGGAAACACAATAGCCATGTTACAAGTACCATACCATTTGTTCGGAAGCCGAACATATGCATTCTTCCCACACACAAAATAAACTCCTGGCACCACTTGTACTGCTTCTTGGAGGAACGTCTTTGAAGAAGCATCAATCAAGAAGATATGATCGCACACACCCGTCGAAGGCAAAGCGTGCCTCATTGTTCCCAATCTAGGGCTATAGGACCATAACTTCCCTTAGCCTTGTGAGCTAATTCCTCCTTGGTCCATTCAAAGTTTTCTTTCCTACTGTTAAGCTTAACGGTTAGGCCTCTATGTCTATCCTCTACTTGATCTACAAATTTCTTTTCTATACCTATTAATGTGCAGGTTAAATTGTATCCATGCACATAAGCAGTATCTAGTGTTACTGTGGGTACAAAATACTTTCCCATTCTCTCTTCTTGCTTGTAATAATAATATTTGTTCAGATGTTTACAGACTGGAACTTCTGAATGTACCAAATCACATTTCGAGGAATAGTGCTCATAATGACCCTTTCCATAAAACATTCAAGGAGCAAACTACAACTCATACCATAAGTCAAGGGCAGGTGATGGTACTTGATGCCCTCCTCGACCGAAGCAGGCAATTGCATACACACATAACATACTCTCACAACCATAGTATTCACGTATTCATACAACACCCTTGCATAAGCATTCAGCGTGTAATCACCTTTATCAGATCTACATGCAACAAGCAGCTAGTTCGCTCTATTAAGCCTCTATCAGATCCTAAAGTACTCTCTTTTGTGGCAGCAGAGGTAGTTGTGGATGTCCCATGTACCCCGACTTCCTGTACCTCAGCTTTGTGTGCGCTTAAAATGGACTCAGTAATGACTACATCTATCACTATGATTACTCCTACTTGCTTCTAATTAATTATTATAATGTATTTGATCCAACCATGACCAAGATTATAGATGGCCTAGAGGATGTAATATCTCAAGCCTAATATGATCAAGCAACTGATCTTCAAATAATTTTGGCCAGAGATTTTAACATAGAAATTTGTGACCCTAGAGTTCAGGCATCATGTGGTATTTGCGATGAGAGAGATCAGCCTTTGACCCTTTTTAAACATACCGCTTCGTTGAATAGAGTTGTTTTTGCTGAAAATGTGATGTTTGTCCAAGAGCTTGACATGACTACTTCACCCCAGGTCCCAACATATATGGGAGTTACATCTAATTCAATTATTGATCACATTTTACTTGGTAAATAACTGTCACAGTTTTTTAAAGGATGTGTGGTAATGGCTAGTTGTATAAGCGATCATAATCCCATAATATTAACTCTAAATTTAGTCTTGAGTAACAAGAGGGGCAAGAAATCACAATACAGGGCTTCATATAACAAGAATAGGGGTGTGAGTATTAAAGAGAGAAAATCGATAAGGAGGCCTTTTTTTAGAGACCTTATGGCAAATAATCAGGCACAAATTGAGGTAGCTCTCTCAGATTCCTCTACCCCAGAAGATGTTATACAGGCTTTTACATCCCTAAACGGCTACATGGCAGATAAATTAACTAAAGGTGACAGTAGAACATCTGATACCCCCAGATGGTTTAATAGTGCCTGTTCAGAAGCGCATAGATTATTAAGGAGTGCCTTGAAGAAAAAAACGAGAAATAAGGATAAAGTAGCAAAAGCCAGAAAAGGTAGCTGATGTAATACTAGCAATAGAGAACAGCCGACCAGAGAAAGCTCTGGGGCCTGATAGAATCCTAATAGATCTGTATAAATATCTACCAGATTTTTGGGCCCTGTTAATAACCAATGCTATAAAAGCTGCTATCGTGGGACCCCTAGTTAAGACATAGCAGGAAGCCATTATATTTCCGAATTTCAAAAAGGGGGACAAGAGTCAACCCCACTGTTATGGCCCGATTTCTCTGCTGGACGGCTCAGTTAAAATCTTGGGCAGGGTTATTTTGGCCAAATTAGAACTATGGGCGTCCGAGGCGCTCATGGTCTATCAATTTAAGTTTCGTCCAGGGCTCGGAACCATGGAGCAATTGTTAAACCTGGCCCTAATTCTACAAAAATATACAAAGGCCCGAAAAGGCTGTGTGCATTTAGCCTTCATGGATTTAACGTGCACCTTTGATACAATGGACCGTCCTAAATTATGGTCCGCAAAACCACAGTTAGGGATTGATGGAGCAATTATCGCCCTGCTTAGCAGGCTCTACAAATGCACATCAGCCAAAGTGTGGATTAACAGGGAGGGGGATGTAACAAAAGAATTTTCCTCTGATATTTTCTGGCCCCATTCCTTTTTTAGGTCGAGCATCAGCGCGCATGCGCTGTCTGCAAGACCTGCAATAATCACTCTAAAGGAGTGTAATCTGGCATTCTGGCATGCTTCCTGCAATTGGTTAATTTGTGCGTCGCTTTTTGTTTCCTTGCCCCTATTTGTTAGCGCTCCGATACATCATTTTCAGTTTCTCGCCAGGAGCCCCGGCCAATTACAGTCCCCTTACACTAGTAAGTGTTATTTGCTATTTGGGGACTTCTTGTTTATTTAATTTAATGCTAGTGTGTGGCACAGCGCATTTTCACTTTACTAAAGCTAACTGCAGCCCGCTTTTATTTGTTTATGCACGGCTGTGCATGACGCGCTTTTGGTTTACCTACGGTTGCCGACTGCTTTTGGTCAACACTTGTTTTGGCTGTGACATATATAGTATGCAGTGTTTATTTTTTTTATTTTTTTATCAGTGCCCTCTGCATGTTGTGTTACTGGGGTGATTTATAGCATATTGTAATGCTAAAACCCATCTTCAACGGCCTCGAGAAAAACTTTGCACTTCACCAAGGATGAGAACCCGGCTGCAGTGTATTTTATAAGGTTACTCATTCTTAACTAAATGAAGATCATGGTCTTAAGGCTCGCTTCTAACTGGCTTTGTTCACTTGAGCAGAGTCTTGTTTACAGTGTTAGAAGGTGACCAGGCAGGAAACTGCTTTAGACATGTTTAATAGTATTATTGTTCTTCCTTGCCCATTCCTTGTTTTTTTGCTGCACACTTTTGTATTCAGTACTTGGCAAGCTGCATATGTCAGAAATATGCGAAACCATTCCTCCCACATATTTTAATTTAGGTATTTTAAGAGGCTGATTACATTCGGCGTTTACCAGACGAATGCATTTATGGCCATAACACAGAAAAAATTGGGAGACGTTAAATCAGGCTGTGCAGTGGGTCACTGAACTTCTTGAAAACCAGAACATTCAAATTTAAAATATTGCAATGCTTACTGAAACCAAGAGCCGCTGCAAACTCATAGTTTAACTTGCCTGCAATGTGAAAGTTTACGAGTCTTTCACTCCTAGAGTGGTTTAGACATGCGTTTAAAGGAATAATTGCAGAGTGATTCATTAGTAAAAGTCCCACTTTATACAAGCGAGGTGCCCTGCCTGAGAGCTATTTTCATCACGATAGCGCACGTGCTGCACTAATACGTTACAGGATCTGCCTTGACAACGCTGAATGCACAATTGGTTTGATAAATGTTGTGGCAGTAACTGTACAGTGATTCATGCCACCGTGTTTGTGTTGCTGTCATTCGTTGCCTGACTGCCAGTGTCTTCTCCTATAGACCTTCCGCCATGAAGACAATATGCTCTGCTGGAGGTCTCCATACTCTACGGGGCAGGTGTCTCTTTAGGAGGGCATAGAGCAGTCAATGGCAACCCATCACGTGCGTGCCTCTGGCCTTCAAAACAATTAATAACACATTCCCCTGGTATGTTAATTGGTGTTAAAAGTAAAAACACAGCACATTGGTAGCCTAAAGTCCAACTAGCTTATAATGCAAAACAGCAAGAAGCAAAGCAAAACTTAAAAGGCAATTGTCATGGCTCTTGCTAGAAAACATTGAGTTGGAGGAGCCAAAATTCATGTAAATCATCCTAGTAGATATACACAATTTCTCTCAATCCAATGTGGCGAAGTTACCAAAAATGTTGACACTTAGCAAAAACTTAACTAATGTGCAGGTGTCCGAATCTTGCCCTCAAGGAATCACGGAATGCTCGCTCACGAGGGGACAATATCATTCATGTGCACAATACTGGCCCCATTATTCTCAAAATCCCACTTCTTGACCTACATGGCCGCTTTCGGGACAACAGGTGTCCTTCACAGTGAAAGTACCTCAAGCCAAGCACCCCACGTGTCCTACACAGCACCATCTGATGGCAGATATACACAGGCGGCTGGAATCCCAGTCGCAGCTCATCCAAGTCCAGCAATTACTGCCTCCAAACTTGCTGTGGTGGACCCTGGCCCACACCTTATGATTGAATTACCATTATGCCTGACCCTTCCACAGTTCACGCTCACCACAGTACGATTCTAAAGTACATTGTTGGGAACACACCATCAGTACCCTGTGAGACAAGTCAGATCGGCACATAAATGTCTTGAAGCTGAATGCAATTTCCGTGATATAGAATGTGGAAATCTGCTTTCCAACACTCCTTGAATTGGCAGTCTTCCATAGTGCATAGGACAGCCACACCGGAGCATACAGCCCGAGGAATCCTCACAACTTACCATGCAAGTAAAAAATGCTTTAGGAAGTTCTCTACTCTGTGCCATCCTGCCCTACATGCCTTTGCCACTCATCTGAACAAAGTTTTCACCAGTTATTCTCCTAGATAAGCAGGGGTCTGGAACCCACCAGGAATGGCTTGATGCTGGACTTGATGGGGTCATTTGTGAAAAGATAGTCTGTGGTGCTCTGTAATGCTGCTTGCTCTAAACTGGCCCACCCAGTGATTCTCAATCCGCTCCATCTTTGAGAAGGATCACATTTGCATTCCCTCAAGGAAAGGTCACTTGCTGTTCATGGAGAAAACGAGGATGTCGCCCCCCTGCCTTTACACTCGTTTTGCTTGAGTACCTGGGTCTTGAGGAGCTAACATTTTCGTGTCAAGGTATGTCCTCAAAACCTGACTGTCATGTTGCCTTACAGGAATCTATCCACCATAACTTGAATAATAAGAAACAACAGAGATTATGCCACTGAGAATTCCTAAGGAACGCCAACCTACTAATCTGCTTAGATTCATAGGCTCTTTTGGCGTCATCTGGCTGGGACAGGTTGCAGATGGAAGCCTACAGGACTTACATCTTAAAGTACAGGAACAGACGTAGGTAGTTATCCTATATAGCTAATGCGGCCGGCAAGACCTCTATCAGGCCTTATGTAGCTGATCCCTCTAGTTAAGAATCTGTCCGCCTCCGGAGACCAAACCCGTTCTGCCAGGCTTTATGCTTTATTCACATTCCTATTGACCCAATGGCTCTTTATGAAATCAAGAATCTAGCATGGCAAGGTTCCTCATTGACACTGACTAGGTGCATATGTGAGCAGAAAGTCCTCTGTGCATGGAAGCTTTCACAGCTTTCCATATGTACAGGATATTTTTTACGTCGAGCCTGGGCAGCGCATGCGCTGCTCTGCGAGGCATGCTGCATTTGAGTATGGACTTGAAGCTCTGTCCATATTTTTCATTGGCTTGTGTCATTGTCCCTTGTAAATGCTAGCTTCTGATTCGTTAATAGGCTTGTTAGTCCCTCCTTAGTACCCCCTTGTCTTCACTTGTAACCTCCTATGAGGACTGGCCCTTTTACTTCTGTTGTTACACGATATGTCTTATTTTCTTTAATGCATTTCTCCTACTGCAGGTATGACATGCATTCCTGCAACTTTCTGCGCGCCATGTGCGCTTTCAATTTCCAAGCAGCCCGTCCCGTTCCAAGCAGCCTGTGGCGGTCGAGGTCTTGCATTTACAAAAGTTAGAGCTATTGGCATTGTAAATGACAATGCCTTTTATTTATGTGTTAATTATCAAAACAGATAAATAAAAGGCATTGTCATTTACAATGTCAATAGCTTAAACTCTCGCAAATGCTAGACCTATTGCATTGCAAATGCTTGTTTATTATATATTAACGAGCTAGGAGAACTCCCCAAGGACTAATTCATGCCGAATTCCTGTGTTACTAAATGCAGACGACGCTGTCCTCATAGCGAAAACAGCTAACGGCCTACAAATTTTGCTTGATTCTTTTAATGTTTTTATGAACAATCTAGGACTTAAGACCAATCGCTCCAAATCATACATAATGAAATGTGGACAAGGAAATTCTTCTTCGGAGGTGAAAAAATTAGGAAAGTTCACCATTTCACCTATCTGGGAGTCCCATTTGATATGGATTTTAACTGGAAAATTTTATGAAATGTCAGAGACATGCAATTCTAAAAGTCGATTGACGCCGTCTTTAGATTTGCCAAGAGACTAGGTCATAAGCCAATCAAATAAATCTTATGTGTTTTTAAGAGTAAAAGCCTCTCTTTAGTAACTTTTGGGGCTGGTGTTTGGGGATATGTAAACTGTAATTCGCTTCAAGTAGTAGAAAATAAGTTTATAAGGAGACTGTTTGCAGTGCCCCAGACTACCTCTGTCTCTTTTTGTCATGAGGAAGTTAGATTGAGCTTTTTAAAAGATTATATAAAACTGCAGCCACTATTGCTTTGGGTAAGAATCTGGAATAACTCAGAGGCACATATTCTGTAGAACAATATTAACAGACTTTATGAATCTGGACAGCTGTTTAGATATACACTGGCTGAGATTCATCAAAACGAGTTTTGCAAGGATGGGCACCCCAGAATATTATACAAACCCTGATACTTTGAGAAATGTCTCATCTGCCACAATTAAAACACTTTATCGATGCTCTGAGTGGCCAAGTGCAGTGTGTAATATCGCTAGACAATCGTAGCATCTTCTACAGCCCCAAACACAGCCCACCCTTTATCTGCAAATAAAAATGAGTTAGAGGAAAAACGTTCTCTTGACCAGTTTCCGATTAAAAACTATACACTTCCTGGCTGCTTTTCCAACCCAGGGCACGTGGTTTTCCTCACTCCCTGTTTGTCCTTGCGATAGTCTCAAATTCCAAAGCACTAAGCACTTTATTTTATTTTGCCACTTTTACACCCCCCAGAGGAGGCAGTTTATTCGTCCGTTATAACTAGCATCGGGGATTAGAGCTCATGAGTTGCCGATGGTTTATTTTCTGTCTTTGGGGACTACCTACATTATATATGGAGTTTTAAATTATATTTTTACCATATTTAAGATTCATAGTAAATATTAGTCATTGTTTTTAAAAGCCTTCTATGAACTTGTATTATTATTGTTTTAATGTCTATTTGGTTTTATCTCATGAAAATGTGTATGATATATGTAAACTTTTCTGGCTCTCTTTAGTCGAATAAAGTATTTTGATTGATTGATTACTCCTAGAATAAGTGTACCTATAATACATTTGTGCCTACAATTCGAATTCCCAGACTCCATTTTTAAAGTGGCTTGGATTGTAGCTGTAAAAGGATCAACACACAGAGTGTCTTTTTTCTGCCTCTTATGTACTAGAAACATAGTCCTTGAGCAACTTCTTTTGGATATCAAATTCTCACAACAGTCTTTGTCATAGTGTTTACAAAGCTTGGAAGACTTCCTTAACCCTCTTTCTTCTTTCAAAGGAAAATCCCTAATTTTATACGTCTTCCTCTAAGGTCTAGGTTATCATCTTTCAAGCAAATTTTTATTTACAGTTCAAAGTTGAATTTACATCCCTTATGAGATCAGAGCCAATCTCATCGATGACTCGCTGTAACAGTTCAGCTCTGAATGTTGCAGTCTCCTGAGGAGGTGGCTGATTTCCAAAGCTCAGGAATTTGATATCTTCCAAGATCAGAGTCCGTAAACCACTCAGCCTTGGTGGATACGGCACAGTCAATGATAAGATTGCATTAGCCTCTATTCCAGGAACTCTCAACAGGATATCGACAATCAGTATCAAAAAATGAAAATGTGGCACAAAAATGAGCAACTTCATTCGCATAGCGGTTTCCTATGGTGACAAAATCATCTCCCTTCCAGTGTGCAGTGCACTTTATGCCTGCCACTTCCTTTGGCAAATACATTGCTTCCAACAGCTGTCTCACATAATTCCCCATCCCTAATGGGAGTTCCTGATGACGTTAGGAACCCTCTCTGCGACCATAGCTGTCCGAAGTCATGATCTACACCGAAACCGTTCTGGCTATCGGCATAGATGGTGACTCCGATCTGCTCAGAGACAAGGCATGCACGGGTCAAGGCAATGATCTTGGCCACTTGTGCGGAATGTACTCCCTGTAAACAAGGAGCTTCCACAACTCCAGAGATGGTACAGTCGGCAAATGCTGCTCTCAGATTACCTTCATTGTCCCTCAGACATGAACCATCAACAAAAAGGACTTCATCAGATCACACAATGGTTCATCGAGAATGTCAGGTCTCGTTTTGGTGCAAAGCTCAGTATCATCCAAACAGCATGGTATTCACAATCTTCCCCATTAGCATTTGGAACAGGCAACAAGGTAGTTGGGTTTAACACAGAACAGCGCTTTAAAGTTACATTTTCTGCTTCAAGCAGAACTTGTTCATATCTTATTAGCCTGTTCTTGGTCAAATGCTGTGTTTTGGTCCTCGTCATCAGGAGTTCAACTGAGTGTGGTACATCTACAGTAAGTGGATGACCCATCACAATGCTTTCACATCGTTCAATACTGACACCTGTTGAAGCAACGGATTTGAGACATCTGGGCAACGCTGAAGCTACAGGATCTAATGTAGCTGAGAAATAAGCCAGTGGTCTATGGGCACCTCCACGTGTCTGGGTGAGTACAGAAAGAGCACAACCTTCCCTTTCATGACAGAACAGCAAAAACGCTTTGCTGTAATCAGGCATTCCTAAAGCTGGAGCGTGACAAAGGCACTCTCTCAGCTCCAAGAAGGCAAGTAAGCAATCGTTATCCCAAGGTACCGGATCACTCACATCCTTGTGGGTCAACATCTGTACAGGCTATGCCATCAAAGAGAAATTTGCAATCCATTGTCAGCAGTAGCCAACAATTCCCAAAAGCATCCTGACCTCTTTCTGGGTAGTAGGCGGATTCATTTTCATGATCGCCTCCACTTGCTCTGGGGACACCTTCCTCTTGCCTTTCTCAATTCGATGACCCAAGTACTGAACTTCAGTCAGACAGTACTGAAGTTTGCTCGGATACACCTTATGCCCATTGGCAGCCAGGTGATTCAGTAAGGCAATAGTATCGCCCCTGCAAGCCTCTCGTGTTTCGGATGCAATAAGGAGGTCATCAATGTACTGGACTAGCACTGAGTTTTGGGCCAAAATCAAGCTCTCGAGGCTCTTCTTTAAGACCTGATTGAAGATGGATGGACTTTCAGTATACCCATGAGGGATACGACACCATGTTAAGACACAATTTTCCAGAGGGAAAGCAAATAAAAATTGGCTTTTCTCATTCAATGGAATAGAGAAAAATGCCTGACAAAGGTTGATCACAGTGAACCAAACAGCTTTACAAGGAATCTGAAATAGGATCACAGATGGATTTGGTACCACAGGACAACATGGAATCACAATGTTATTCATCTTTCTAAGGTCCTGAACGATGCAGTACTTTCCGCTCGGTTTCTGCAATCCCATGATGAGCGAATTGCACTGTCTTCCTATGATCTCCTTCAGTATGCCCTGTACAATCATGGACTCAATCACAGGAGTAATCGCTGCCACCGTTTTCGGGGTCAGGTTGTACTGATCTGTTCTTGGAAATTCTGCATTAAGCTTGCTCTGTATGCTGACTGGTTACACTCCTCAAATCAGTCCGATTTCCTCCCCCGTGACGTCCCATACCCCTGGAGAGAAGGTGTCTCTCAAGTCCAGCGGCATGTCCTCCACTGTCAGTAAAGGAAACATGTCTACGCAATGATTTTGATTTGCTAGCTTGAAAGCGATGTCATCGTCATTGGTCTGCAACTCAAATCCCTTCGGTGTACAATAGATGGTACAATTCAATTTACACAAAAGTTCACGCACTAATAAACAGACTGAACTCAAATCACACACCACGAACTGGTGAAGATCCTGGAAGGTTCCAATGTTCACTGTTACCTCTTCCGTCAAAGTGTTTGTCATTCTTTTGTTGGCAACTCCTACAACTTGGATCGATTTTCCAGAGAGGGGTAGGTTTTGGACTGCAGATCTTACAGTAGAACGGGTAGCACCAGTATCAATCAAGAATGTAATGGGATGACCATCTACATCTGCCTCTACGTATGGTCCATTCTGGTCTACCTCTAAGACTACTCTATGAGTACAGTCTTCCTCCCACCTCAGGCACCGTCATTGGGACGGGTCCTGATCAAATCCATCTAACGTTTCCATAAAGGGCATCTGATGGTATGTTTAATTTCCCTATGAGACTCTCAGAGGTTGCAGCACTTGCACTAACTGATTCTGATTCCCTCCGGCATTAATGGATCTTGGCCTTGTCACCGTCGATAACTGATTTACTGCGTCTGCCACTTGCATGAGTTCTCCCTTGTGCACCTGATTCACCGGATTTAAGCGACACTCACGATTCTAATGCCTGATCTTGTAACAAAAATGACAGCCAGTTGTCTTTGTCAGCGTGGCAATATCTATCCCTGTTTTGGGATCTATAGGGACACCTCTCCCTCTTCCTTGTGTGGCTGCACCTGGTGTGCCCTGAGCACCTCCTTGGACATTCCCTTGATTACGACCTACTGTCACTCCTGTTGCCTGCACCTGCTCTTCCTTCTGTGAGTTTCGCATTTGGACCAACATTAGGTTTTCCTTTATTCTCCTATGCTTAGACTCCACCTCATCACTGCAATATCTGACATACCGTAGAATTTCGTCCACAGACTTATTTTGCCAGCCGATCAAATGTTGCTGGATCATGAGGCTGATTTCCGCTCTCAATCCTGTCACGAACTTTGAGACAAATTGTCCCATGTCTTTGGGGTCGAACGTATCTAACCCACTGTACTGCTTGAAGGCTTGCAAGAGCCTCTCATAAATTGGCATGCACTGATTCTTTAGGCTCCTGGGTCGTTCGATCTATCTTAACCCAATCAATGTCTTGTGGGACTATTTTGGACTGCAACCATGTGATCACTTGATCGTACTTTTTCATAACCAAGGGTGAAGGACCATGAGTTACAGGATCCCTCTTTGGTTCAGCAGCAGGCCAATCAATAGCAATTTTACATGCAGACCATAGATCACTTGGGACCACAATTTCAAACAGTGCATTTAAATCAATCCACAACACTTTCAAGATTTTAACAAAGCGATCAACTTGCTTGTACCATTCAGCAGGTTTCTCCCTCAACCTAGGAAAATCATATGTGAATGCAGCTAGGTTTCCTCTTCTCTAAGGAACATGCACGTACCCTCCACTAGGTACCTCTCATAGTGGATATGCCTCAACTCCCGGTGTTCCCCCTCCTGGAGGTGGCGTTTCCCCTGTCACTTTTCTAACACTCTTCTTAGACAACCATTCCTTCCACTTATCAAGCATACTCCAAGCCCGAATTCCTAGAACCAACTCTTAGATGTGTGTTTTCAATCCTGTCACTCTGTTTTCCTCCAGCTCCTGTTCACTATAATTAAGCCTATGATTTCCCTGTAGCATTTTCGTTTGAGACAAGTCTACTTCATACCTCTTTGCTAGTTCTGACAACTTCTCGTGTGCTTGTTTCGCCTTGTGGGTGACATCTTTCGCTATAAACAACAGGTCATCTGACTCATAGGTCTCTATCTCTCCAAAGGAAAATTCCCACTGATATTCTTGTCTACCTCAGCCTTCACCCTCACCACATCCAATAGTTTTGCCTTTACTGCAGCCTTAATGGTTCCCTGACTCGATGTACTGCTCTGACCTTCCTTACTGTTACTGTGATCTCTCGATCAAGTCTCTAAGTATGTAGCATCTAAGACATGTTGATTTCCAGCAACTCCCTGACTTGCACTTGTTTCTGAAGTTGTACCCACTGGTCCCCTCACTGGCGTTTCCTACATCCTCAAGTCTGAGCTAATGCTCGCCATGGGTATGGATTGTATAGTACTGGAACCAATGCGTATTCCTGAAGGATGAGCAGTGGCTGGTAAAGGGGTACTAGATTCCATCGGCACAAGAGATTGCCCATTCCCGCTCGTGCTCCCTGATCTTCCCAATCCAGTTCCCTCTGCCCACTGCCCGCGTCTAACTCCCAAAACTGTGTTGGTCTAGGTAAAGGTCGCAGCTCAAACATAACTCCTCTTAATTGGTGCAACACATCCAACCGAAATGAACCAAAACGTGGAAATGACAATTCCCCCTCTTTTTCAGTGATTTTGTGCCAATTTTGAAGCCTAATTACAGTATGGAGCCCTACTTTTGTCGCCATATAGTGTGCTGGAGTATCCTTGGGTGGCGCTTCTTCCCCCACTGGAGTAGCAACCCCCGGATCACCCCTGAAAAGATCCTGCAACACCCTAAAACATCGCATGATTCAATTACAGGTTATCCAATTTTTATGATGAAACAATATTTTCCTAACCACAACTTACTGATGACTTCCAACCAATCCCAGCACGCCATTACACCAACCAACCTATCACAGCGCGCACTTTCTAACGTCACCTTTACTCCTCGAAGCGGCTCACCCTCCTTCACAAATTCTCTGTACACATTCACTCATACAAGCGTCTTAAACTCCGTAATTGTCTGCCATCTAAAAGGATCAATAGAATTCAGTCATCCAAGAACATTTACACGCAGCAACCCTCGTCCTGTGCTGGTCACCTGAATCAGTATAATTCACCTCTGTACACAAGATCCACTAAACGATTCCCATACGTCCATTTCACACAAATTTCCCTGTGTTAGGTGGAACTGTCGATGACGTCTCACGACAGCTCTTCAATTCTTCGGTCAGACAATCACAATAGCCTCGGTGTCTTCTACACCATTTTATATATCCCCAGATATTAGGCCACTTTGGGACCTTAAACTCAAATCTCAATCCTTGGACCACATCCATTCCGAAACCACATTTACTCGACGCTCACACCAACTCCTCCACAACCTATTGATACTCACTCCTCCATTCGCCACTGATCTCATCGCACCATCAAACTCCATCAGTCTCCGCCAAATTCCGTCGATCTCCGTTCTGGATCTTTGGGTTCTATTTTGGGGCTGTGGGATTCTAGGTTTCCTATTTCCTAGACGTACTCTGGATTCTCCCCTCGCTTCATATGCAAACCATCCTACTCTGCTACCAACTGAAAGGGCCGATCCCATGAGTTCTGGACCAGTTCTAGAATCACAATCCAATGGTTCTTTTGAGCAGCATGTAAGCGTAGAGGGGAGAAAGTCGTTAATAATGCCAATCAATTCAACAGAAATTTCTCTGGACACATAGTAACCACAGACAACTACATACAGTTTGTTAATTTATCACAAAGCCAAAAGTAACTGGACATAGAGACACCTCAAAATGAGAGTGTAGAAATACATTGGAATCAGCATAAAGCCAAATCTGTGAGTAAAGTTGAGTCAATGCAACAAGCACAAAACAATCAACTCAAGAAATACGATGCAGAGGATCAGAAAGCATGAGTCCAGGTTTCCCTGCATCTAATGTTGATGAATATAAAGCATCAATCGATCCATACAATAGCGCTAAAGTGACATCCCTACTTAAGCATCCACAGAGAAAGGAATAAAGGTGTCAGCATGTGGAGTCTTCCTAAGAAGTCTCTCCACCATCAATGGGTTGAATAGCATAAAGCTATTGAGACGGAGCTTGTTCTGAGATGCTCTCTCTCCCAAGGCAGAGAAGTAGTGGGCTACTTTCCCTACTTGAAACGTCCCAATATTACAAGTGTCTACCCAAGAGTCCTTGCGGGTCACACCATCTGCTCTGGCCACGGTCTCATAGGTACTTTTCCACAGGACAGCAATGTTTCTGAACAGTAAAATGTTGACCTTGATTCCCAGGCCTTCTCCGGTGTGAAGCTAATACAGTTCTCCTTATAAGCTTTAGCTCGCGATGTATCCCCTTCTCTCCTTGCCTAACTAATAAAACAAAGACATTATTCTAACTAACAAGGGCTCTTCTTCCACCTGCAACACAAATGTGAGAAAGAACGAAATCCACAGCACACATGAAATTCAAACTGTTAATTCTAATGCTAGAGCTTCCAGGAAATTGCGTTTCAGGCCTACAAGATTCAGCTAACATAAGAGAAATGGCGTATGAGCTTTACGAAATTACATAGAAAATAAGGCATGTTCAGTTAATATTCCTACCTACATGGAAAATGGCACGATTAATAAACACATTTAATAATGAATGGTTGTCAGTTGCACAACACGAGTTATTCACGTTAGTGTTTTCTGCTAGTTACATTTACTTTCCACATCAACCCTTCACGTTTTCTATTCAATGAGCTCAATGATTCTATTTAGCTCAAAATACATCACATTTTACGTTATTACATTTCAAGATCCTAACACTTTATGTTAACACAACAAAGGATTGTATGCGGGTTCGCTCTACAAGTGTGATTATAATGCACCCCTACAAATGAGATGGAATTTCCGCTACATCACAGTGATCCTGTTTTGTAGAGGACCGACAAGCAGCAGGGAGTAGAATGCCTGTGGGAAACCCTGAATATCGACCCCAGAATATCAATGGGACACAATATCGAGGACAATATCGAAAAAAATACCACATATTGACAGGTAAGTGAGGTTAGATTTTCTAAACATAACTCCACATATATGTACCTACGCAGTTTATATGTTTTCATAGTATGTAGATGTGAAGTTAAGAATAGTAGATCTATACTACCCTATATGCACTTACCTTTTGATATTTTGGCCCTCGATATTCTGTCCTCAAGCTGCCACATGGTTTACGAGTGGTAAAATAATCAGTCTGAAAATATATCCAGACAATTAGGACCTTATTACGAGTTGGGCAGATTTAGGTGTATGGATAATAATTGGGAATGGGAAATAATTGTAGGGGCAAGAATACTTGGTGAAAATCTGCATGCTTTTGCCAATTATGGGGCCTATTCAGGCCTGGTTTTCCCACACCCAGTAGTCCTGGGTGCCGGAAAACTGGGGTTGGCTAAGCATTGTCCCTCTCCCCCCAGGGCTGCCTTACTGCAACTGGTTTTACCAGGTGCGAACGTGCTGTGACCTGGTAAAATTGACTTGCCGTTTCTCACACCTGGTTACTTTGAATGCCAGAATACTTGCCCACTTATGATCAGCTCAAGTTGTCTCCGGCTGACTTGCAATGGGGCCCTTTGTGTGGACTACACATACTAAAGGTATATTATCAGACTTTACAAAGAATGGCATCCCCCTGAAATAAAACCTCAATCAACTGAAAGGGCATCCAAATGCTAGGTTCTTGCTGGGATCAGTCGAAAAGCCTGGTCTTGAGTCCCTTTCTGAATTCCGGGAGAGAGGATGACGTTCGGAGGTGAAGGGGAAGGTCTTTCCAGTACTTGGCCGCGAGGTAGGAGAAAGATCGTCCTACACTGTAGCTTCTGCGAATGCGGAGAGTGTGTGCGAGGGCGTAGGAGGCAGAGCACAGGTGTCTGGCAAGTTGGTGGAAGTTCAGGTGGTGGTTGATATATGCTGGTCCTTGGTCATGGAGGGTCTTGTAGGCATGCGTCAGCATCATGAATTGGCATCTTTTCTGGATGGGTAGTCAGTCAAGGTTCCTGAGGTGGGAGGTGATGTGGGTTCATTTGGGGAGGTTGAGGATGAGTCTGGCAGGTGAGTTCTTAATCATCTGGAGTCTCTTCAGGAGTTGGATGGTGATTCCAATGTATACGGCGTCGCCGAAGTCCACCCCGCTGGTCACTAGGGTTTGGCGAAGATTATTCGGCGCATGCAGAGGGTGTGGAATTAGCTGGAGGAGACTGCGTTGACCTGGCATTTCAAGGTGAGTTTGTTGTCCAGAATGATGCCAAGGATGCGGGCGTGTTCTGTTGGTGTGGGTGTGGGTCCGAGTTCGGAGGGCCTCCAGGTGTCATTCCATGGGGAGGAGTTGTTCCCTCAAATTAGCACTTCTGTCTTGTCTGTGTTGAGTTTCAGGCAGTTTCTCTTCATCCAATTGGTGGCACCTAAATTTTGATTGCCTCATCAGCATCGCAATATCTCCCCTATCACCACAGAAAAGTCAACTCTACACCCTTGGGACCACACAGTGCAAGGCTCTGATTCCCTTCAAATTGTTCTCTAGCTTTTACAGGGTAGCTCTCAGCCATTTGGCACTCACATCCATTATTAATAATGTCTTCCTCCTCCCTACAGTCCTTCTAGCATGGATCTACAGAGTAAGACCTGAAGAGCAGATTTTAGAGTGGTCTCTCTGCAAACTGACTCTTTTATTAGAAACTGGGAAACTATCAAGGATAAACATTCCATCTTTCTTTCACACATCTCCATCTTTAGTGCATATGGCGGCTGGTGAAACTTCAACCAAAAAAGTATTCCACCTAAGACCATAGGAGTGGTCCTTTCCAAAAACAGAGGGGCAGAAGATAAAGGGGTGGGTCACCCCAAGTGGGTACAGTAGCTCAGCATGACTAGTGCGAGGAAGGAAAAAAATCCTTTTTTTAATATAACCCTGACACACTCTAGTAGTGTCATGCTTCATCATTGGGTTCACCCCGACTCCTAAAGGTCAGGGTGGGCTCAACCGCATTCCAGGGAGCACTTATGAGAAGAGTGACCAGGGGGCTTAACTAGAGATTAAAAATCCCTCCCCTTCTCCAAGGTATCCCTTTATTAGCGGAGAAGATGGGGAAGGTAAAAACAATATCTAGCGGGTAGTGTGGACTGTTATGGTCCTGTGACCCTGTATTAAACCAACATGTTTCAGCCCTACTCTAAGGCCCAAAAAGGTCCATGGCTTTCATCAGGGTTTTGGAATGGTACCTCCCTGGGTTAGTGGTAACCTTAATAAGTGGCTAGTTTGTGCCAAAAAGGTGAAATGGGGCAGTAATAATACTTGCCCACATGCGGTCTCTGTGAAGATTCGACCACAATTGTTGGGTGTCGTGTATCTCAGGATGGGTGTGGGGCGCCCTGTAGTCACACTTTCATCAAGGGTCCTGCCCCAGCTATTAGCCTAGTTTCTCTCCGCGGCTGATAAAACTTGCCTGATAATGCCCAAACTAAGCACTACTTAGGGATCTCCACGTAATAGTGTCTAACCTTTCATCTCCCTTACCTCCTCATAGCTAGTAGGAATGAATACACTAAATACAGCTTGTTTTCCACTTTGATAAAGTCTATCAATATAGCTTTCTATTCTCAGAATGCGCAGCCCTTAATTCTTTCCAAATGGCACAGGATTTTGACTTGAAACTCCTGAAATTATGCCATTATACCACATCGCATAACTAAGCACCATTGCGGTAACATTTAACTGACGCTTGCGGGAATAACATGAACGGCCAGAATGTAAGCGTTGTTACTTACACCACGTGGGTTTTTCACTTTACCATGAAATGCGCCCTAGCTCAACAAATTGATGCAAAAGCACATTTTGCACTAAAATATCGCACTGCATGACAGATTTGCATTTTGCACAATTACTCATAATTTTCCTGAAATTTCTTGTAATTATTTCTGTTGTATTGTTTAATATATGCTTTCTGTGTTTTAAGGGAACGGAGCCCACATGTTTTGTTCTGTTCTACATCAGCGAAATACATTGTGAAACCATTTGCTTATAAATCGTGATATGTGAGTCAAAGAGATATTAGAAGAGAAATCCTAAAATAAAATTAAGCAAACTAATTTTGCACTGTTTTGAAACGCAATAGACGGGGACGATTGCGAACGACGGTGTAGCAAGATGCTGTTGCGCTCACATAAAGTAGGTGATTAATTCTCTCACCATGCCAGCAGGATCAATTATTTAGCCAACAGAAATGTCAGAATTTAGTTTTATCGTAAACCAATCATTATTCGCTACATTCTTTATTGGGAAAAATGTCCCTTACCCTTTAGACATACTCCGGTTCTCAGGGTCGGATTGGGATCACAATTTCGCCTGGCCAGTGCCAAAAAAAGTGGTCCACATTTGCGGGCTGTGCCCTTTCATGAAACACCATTTGGTTACTCTCAGAGGTCTCATTTACAGAGAAATGTTTGGTAAATTAAGACTTTTAAAGCATAGAGAGCTAGTGTTATTGGTGAAGACTAGGAGCACTGCAGTTCTGAAAACTGAATAACAGTCTTAACGCCCTGCACAATGTAGTTAGATACTCATTCCCAACCAGCATGGCTAGTATTTTCATTTTCTGGTGGGTCAAAAATGAACATATTCACCCAAATCCGGTATTTTTTCATTATGTGCTTTGTACAGTAAACATAGGGGAAAGCACCTTAAAAAAAATTCTGAAGCTGCCTAAATGATCCATGATTGATAGTTAAACTAAACAAAGGCAAAAAAGCTGTGTTAAAAAATCCGGACGTGTTTTTATAAAGCGTCCTCTTTAATTATCATGTTCCCTTTGCAGAATCATAAAGTATGAACAAATGGTTATTTTTTATTGTTGTTCTTCCTTTTGACAGTTTTATATAGTGTGAACTCAGCCCAAGGCAAAAGCTATTTGAACAATATTCATGAGCACCAATTACAGTACACAAGATCAGATTTGTAGTTCGAGCCTAGAGGCAGCGCGCATGCGTTGCTCTGTGAGGCATAGTATAATCCCTCTGTGGGCTTTAAACACACCCACCACTTTTTCATTAGTTGCATGGTGGCCTTTACAAATTCCATTGTTTTCTTTGGTGAATAGTGCACATTTGTCCCGCCTTGTGACTGTTTTGTTCCCACATTGGCAGCTGCCCCTTCTACATGGATACTTTCACTATTGCCATATGTTTGTTTTCAGTGCACTACTTTTTCATTCTTTTTGGCGTTTCGGGCGGGCCAAGACAGGCTGATACATACGCCGCACAATGGCAGACGCGCACCTTTTCTTTTGTTCAGCGAGGCTCGTCCACCTCTTTATTTACTTTGGCCATGGACAAATAGACCACCGTTTTGCTCCATCAACCAGGTCTTCTTGGGCTGCAGTGAGTACAAGGGAAGGGGACAGTGTACTGCACATGGATTTATACTTCTGTCTTCACTGATCGGTATTGTTTACTTTTATTTCTTTCGATCAGCATGTTTTTGTAGTCACGGGGGACAGCCGACAATGAGACTCAAACCCCGTTCCACAGTTCCAAAGCTGGCAGCACTTACACCACACCTTCTCAGACCCTAACTTGTTTTTCATATTGCCAGCAAAGAAGAAGAAAAAAACTTAGGGGCATATTATCAAGAACGGCGTTAAATTATCGCTGTTTAGCGGCAGAAAACTGCCGCTAAAGTGAGCGATAATGGGCTTGATAATATGCCCTGAGAATTCCAATAGAAGCCCAGGTTCACACCAGAACATGGACTTCTATTGGAATTCTCCAGGGCATATTATCAAGCCCATTATCGCCGCTTTAGCGGCAGTTTTCTGCCGCTAAACCGGCGATAATTTTTAATGCCGTTCTTGATAATATGCTCCTTAAAATCTACTGTTTCGTGGTGAATCCCACGTACAGTGAAAATAAATCTCTGCTGCTTTCACCCACACCTCCCTCATTTGCGTGCCCCATTATTTTCACCTGCCCCCTCCCTTGTGCCTTGCTGCTTTCACCCGCCCGCCACTTACCCAGAGTCCTTAGACTCTGCCCCATGACGAAAAAGCCCTGCATCATAACGAAAAACAGCATGTGCTTCCACACTTTGCCCAGGATAGTAAGGTCTGTACCAGTGCATGTGAACTACCACATCAGGAAAAAAACATAATGAAATCGCATAAATTATAGCCACCACCCACGCCTCAAACTGAAGTAACATTGCAGGATGTGCAAGCAGATCAGTATACTTCCACTCTAAAGAAAAGCATGCTGTTAACTATACACCTCGTTAAAGAAGACAATCAGATTATCCTGTAAATCATAACAGTGACTGCAGGCACTTCCACACCTTGCCCATGGTAGTAAGTGCTATATAAATGCAATCCCAATTTCAGTGCGATATAGAAAATACTAAATCGCAGGCTCCCATTATTAATGAGCATACATCCACTTAACCTTCGTGTCATCCATGCATGCTATCATCTGGAATTTAACTGCGACATCAGATTAATTAGTCACTCTAATAAATAAGAGCTTTCCACAAAGGGTCTAATTGTCATAGCAATGCCCTTCAACATCTCTTGCTATTCTTTCACAGTATTTAATTTGAATTCCTCAAATGTTCACTTCAAACTGGTGAACCAACAAAATTGCCTTGCCAATTTCCCTGCAAATTAAATAAGGTGCATACAATAGCCCAGCCCTCCCTGCACCTAGTGTTTGCCTGCTCATCCCCGTGCTAGAACTAATATGCTGATAACCCACCAACAGACTACATGGCAATTAATCCAATCCCTGCTCAGATGTCAATGATAGTACCCTTGCTGCCCGGGGTCCTATTGCTACAGTAACTGTACTTTATTAACTGTTAAAGTTACCTTTTAAACAAATTAAGTGGTTTGTGCATGCTGTGCTGCAAGTGCCTCCCCCTGTTAAGGTGCCGGCCATTTACACATCTGCCCCAAGATGTAGACTACAAAGTTATCGTGCTCTGATTAAATGGACAAGTTAATTGGGGTCTCCTCAATGGAACATGGACCATGCAGTGAGTCCTGTGCTCATACATGGTGCCTTGTGCTGGTCTCTGCTGGTGGTGGCCGCCTTTATTTTTTATTTTTTATTTTGTATGGCGGGACCCACTCCAGCCACAGTAAACCCTGAGGCACCGCATTTTGGGCACGATAAAATGGACGCCAAATCTTATGAAAATCTGGTATCATACTAACTTGCCTCTAACCCAGGCCGCTTGTAGAGTGCACGTTGTTGGCTACCCTAGGGGGATGGGGTATATGGGGTGACTGGTTTGTAGTGCGGGCTGAAAATGGTTAGCATAGGTCCCTTCACTAGCTTTGGGAACGCTGACTCTGTGATGGCGATCACACTGGACACTTCTAGGTTAGCGTGTGGACATCAGGCCATTGGACTGTAACCTGAACAACTATGCTAATACTGGTAGGCTTATCGCTCTCTCAGCACCGAACTTTTAAGTGTGAAGGTTCCAAAGATCGGTGGTATATAACTAGGTAAACTGGCGCCACTCAGGAGATGTCACACATATATTGAAAGATAGAACAATATCAAATAACGGTGCTGCAAGTTGAAGAGAACCACCAACCTCCCCAAAATTGTGACCTGGGCCAACACAACAGGTAAATACAATCCCCACCACACGACTTCAAGTTAAAAAGCAACAGTGATGGGAAATAGTGCACGAAATTCAGAAACACAGTAGTCGTAATCCTTTCTTTCTTTATTCTTTTCCTTTTTTCTGTTACTTTAAAGAGTTCTTAGCCAGCCAACACGTGTTTCGTCGCCACACTGAGAAATTGTACCGCAACTTTTTCAAGGCTAAGTAAACAAATATAGAATAATTGGCCATTGCAACACCCTACAGAAACTGGCGTACTTCTGACACCTCCAAACATTTCACTGTGATTGAGTATAGCTCCAAACACAAATTGGAGACATATAAGAAAAACATGCACAGTGTGGATCCCTCATGCCCAATTAGACACAATGTGCGTAAATATAATGGCTACATGATGCACGAACAACCACATTTCAGTAGTATGTGTAAGAGCATAAAAGAAAAGACGGAAAAGTGCAATAGACACCAACCAGTTCCAAGACACTCATGCGTAAATAAAAGATCTCCAAATACCTCCAATATCTCTGGTAGAAATCTATATAAAGGTAAATGAAATCAATAGTAATCAGAAAAGCCACGTCCATCTAGGGCCTATTCTTACCTATAATCACAAAAGAACACAAACACACAACAGTATCACCTACTTCTCTTGTGGTGATAATTCCATCCCACAAATTTATATAGGAAGATATTCGCTGTCCAAGTTCGATATCCAAAATCCAAGCCTGATGGCGATCCTAATTTGATCCACAAGGTCTAAAATCTGTAATTGAAGAGATATATATCTGTGTATACGACCTTCTAAGCTCATACCACACATCCTCCTATGATATCTTACTAACAACACAATCAAGAATTGGGTCCTTTAAACCGTATAATGCATCTTGCCCAAACGTTAGGACGGACAGGTGAATTACCCGTAGGTGTCCTTATATAAAAGTGAATCTACATCTCTGTATCTTACACTCTGTGACAGTATCATAAATCAAAGCGTATATCAAATTTACACACTTCCATAACGCTTACCAGTGCATATGTAAACAGACAGGAAAAATCCCCGTATGCGTCCTTCAGTAATCAGAAACCCCACATCGCTGTAAGTAAAAGGTACCAAATGTAACAAAATCTAGTTACACACAATAGTAAAGTGAGGCGCTCAAACCTCTGTCAGCATTTAACCTTTCTTACTGTTTATCGAATATGTCGTCCGTCTCCCTAGCTCCAAATGTGTCCTCGAGTACGAGAAAGGTTGCCATCACTACCGCATTTAAATATCTCCCAAGAATCGGCGCTGGTAAACATGAAGATAGGACAGGGAATTCTGTCCAACCCTCCATGGGTGCCATCTTGGAATATCAGACGGTCCGTCTTAGGCTCCATCTGCGGGTGCCATCTATAAGTCTGACTTGACCAGTATAAACAACTCGCATGGGGGTGGGGTGCCCACTAACCTACTTGGGGGTCAAATAGTTATCACACAAGCTGTATAATTAACAATTGAAAATCATCGGACGGCGCCAAATACAAGTGTGTTTCAATCAGTATACCGGTCCCGGTATATAGGCGGTGGGGAGCCATCTAGCCCACTTACAAGTATGCAGTTTATTAAAACCCGCATTCATAGCCAATTAAGAGTGATCAAACGGACTGAGCTCGGCACCTCGAATATTCATAAGACACAAGTCAAAATAATATATATTAAGCATATCGTCAAAATAAGTACAGACGCGGTATCAATAAGCACAGTGTCAACAAAAAAACGTATATATATCCATACGTATGTGACAGCCAAAACGAACAGTGTAGACGAATACGACATGTGATATCCCATATGTTTATACAGCAAAGAAAGACACAATCCCTGGAGAAACGTGTGGCAATAATCCTTAGTTCAAATCATTCTCATTAATCTTTCTCTTACTCAGTGCGCAAAAACCTAAATCCCTCCGGAGCGGCCCACCAAAAACATAATGCCGGTCATAATCAGTACATATTGGACTGTCCATCTCCTCGAGGTGCTCATAAATATAAATGTGACCTCAAATGTGTTATGGAAAAACTCCTAATAATGTTGTGCTCACACCAAATTATAAATACGAGCACAAAAAAATACAAACAAGGATGTCATTGACTAGAACAGGTAAAAAACAAAAACGACCATATTATAACATCTCCTCAGACTCCTCAACATAACAAAGGCAAATTCGAACAAGTGTGTCATAAATCATTACAGTAATGTCATTCATTAACACACATGACAGTAACAATGACCAGCATAACCTCTTGCGTATATTATACATTTATAGCATCAGATGTATCATGACAATTATCTGCCCAGAAAGTAATGAAGCTCTTGATCTAGGTTAAGCCCTATTTCTGTGCTACGTAGTCTTAGAATCCAAAAGGCTTCTCGTCTGCGTAAAGCCAATTCCCTGTTGCCACCCCTTGGGTGCCTCAGGGTCTGATCAATCCCATAAAATTGAAAGTCTCTATTCCTGTTCTGGGAAGAGCACTTCGCTATATGTGCTGCAATCAGGTATCTATTGTCTCCTTGCTTGACAGCTCTCATATGCTCCCTAATTCTCTCACGTAAGGTTCTGATAGTGCTGCCCACATACCTCTTACTACATTTGCACTCAATGATCTACACAACAAATTTCGTGTTGCAATTGATATTTGACATGATCCTGTATATTTTATCACCAGGGCCATTAAAGAGTTTTTTCTTGTTACAGGCCCACTTGCATACATTACAATGGCCACATCCATAAAATCCTATTGTGTGTGGAGTCAACCAGTTCATAGTTGTTTTCGCCCCAGGGTAACTGGGACTCAAAAGGTTCCTGAGGCAGACACCTCTTCTATAGGTAATGTTGGGTCTTTCCGTAATTGAGCTAAATAGAGATCTGTCTGCCTTCAGAATGTGCCAATGTCTATTCAAGCTACGCACAAATATTCCTGACACAGTATTGTAATTCGTGACCATACGTATTTTTTCATCCTTCTTGGTCACCTTTTTTCGCTTTTTCAATGTAACTTGTCTCTTGATCTTATGTATTCTCTGTTTTGCCCTTGCAAGTGTATTCTTATCATAGCCCCTTCTTTTGAAGCGAGCCATCATTCCTTTTGTATATTCCTCAAATTCGGGGTCATAGCTGCAATTACGTCTTGCCCGAATTAGCTCTCCAAAGGGGATAGCCCTAATTTCGTGTGCTGGGTGTGCGCTAGAGGCATGCAGCAACGCATTACAAGCAGGTTTTTTGCGAAAGAGCCTACTGTGAATCTTATTATCCCTGATATATTATTCTACATCCAGGACGGTAATCCGACTCGCACTATATTCAAGAGCGAAAAAAGGTGACCAAGAAGAATGAAAAAATACGTATGATCACGAATTGCAATACTCTGTCAGGGAAACTCGTGCGTAGCTTGAATAGACATTTGCACATTCTGAAGTCAGACAGATCTCTATTTAGCTCAATTACGGAAAGACCCGACATTACCTATAGAAGAGGTGTCTGCCTCAGGAACCTTTTGAGTCCCAGTTACCCTGAGGCGAAAACAACTATGAACTGGTTGACTCCACACACAATAGGATTTTATGGATGTGACCATTGTAATGTATGCAAGTGGGCCTGTAACAAGAAAACACACTTTAATGGCCCTGGTGATAAAATATACAGGATCATGTCAAATATCAATTGCAACACGAAATTTGTTGTGTATATCATTGAGTGCAAATGTAGTAAGAGGTATGTGGGCAGCACTATCAGAACCTTACGTGAGAGAATTGGGGAGCATATGAGAGCTGTCAAGCAAGGAGACAATAGATACCTGATTGCAGCACATATAGCGCAGTGCTCTTCCCAGAACAGGAATAGGTACTTTCAATTTTATGGGATTGATCAGACCCTGAGGCACCCAAGGGGTGGCAGCAGGGAATTGGCTTTATGCAGACGAGAAGCCTTTTGGATTCTAAGACTACGTAGCACAGAAATAGGTTTTAATAAACTGTATACTTGTAAGTGGGCTAGATGGCACCCCACCGCTTATACTGGGACTGGTATACTGATTGAAACCCACTTGTATTTGGCGCCGTCCGATGATTTTCAATTGTTAATTATACAGCTTGTGTGATGACTATTTAACCTCCAAGTAGGTTAGTCGGCGCCCCACCCCCTTGCGAGTTGTTTATACTGGTCGGGTCAGACTTATAGATGGCGCCCGCAGATGGAGCCTAAGACGGACCGTCTGATATTCCAAGATGGCGCCCATGGAGGGTTGGACAGAATTCCCTGTCCTATCTTGATGTTTACCAGCGCCGATTCGCAGGAGATATTTAAATGTGGTAGTGATGGCTAATGTTTCTCGTACTCGAGGACACGTTTGGAGCTAGGGAGACGGACGACATATTCGATAAACGGTAAGAAAGTTTCAATGCTGACAGAGGTTTGAGCGCCTCACTTTACTATTGGGTGTAACTAGATTTTGTTACATTTGGTGCCTTTTACTTACAGCGACATGGGGTTTCTGATTACTGAAGGACGCCTACGGGGATTTTTCCTGTCCGTTTACATACGCACTGGTAGGCGTTAAGGCTGCTTGGATTTTGGGTTTCATTAGCTTATACTTGCTATGAGCACACCTGACAACGTGATCACGTGTTGTGACAGTGGGACTGAACAGTTTTAAAGTATGTCGCCATGGCTCATGGAAGTCTGTAAATTTGATATACTCTTTGATTTATGATACTGTCACAGAGTGTAAGATACAGAGATGTAGATTTACTGTTATATAAGGACACCTAAGTGTAATTCACATGTCCGTCCTAACGTTTGGGCAAGATGCATTATACAGTTTAAAGGACCCAATTCTTGATTGTGTTGTTAGTAAGATAACATAGGAGGATGTGTGGTATGAGCTTAGAAGGTCGTATACACAGATATATGTCTATTCAATTACAGATTTTAACTCTTGTGGATCAAATTAGGATCGTCATCAGGCTTGGATTTTGGATATCGAACTTGGACAGCGAATATTTTCCTATATAGATTTGTGGGATGGAATTATCACCACAAGAGAAGTAGGTGATACTGTTGTGTATTTGTGTTCTTTTGTGATTATAAGTAAGAATAGGCCCTAGATGGACGTGGCTTTTCTGATTACTATTGATTTCCTTTATCTTTATATAGATTTCTACCAGAGGTATTGGAGGTATTTGGAGATCTTTTATTTACGCCTGAGTGTCTTGAAACTGATTGGTGTCTATTGCACTTTTCCGTCTTTTTTTTATGCTCTTACACATACTACTGATATGTGGTTGTTCGTGCATCATGTAGCTGTTATATTCACGCACATTGTGTCTTCAATACTATAGTGTTGGGGTCTTGGGGTCCCCCTTTTAACATATGGATTATAAGACTGTCAGGAAGAGTCCGGATGGGGACTCAGTACCACGTACCCCGATGGTCGGCACAAACCCGTGGAGGAAAAAAGGTCCGGCATCCACAGGGTTAACAGTTTCATCACACCCTCTCCTCTACAGAATGACGTGGAGACCGCCTACGGGGAGGACCAATCAGGGCCAGCAGAAGGGAGGAAAAGGAGCCTCCCACGAGAGGAGTGAGCGAAGGCGGATGCGGAAGCAAAGGCGGATGCGGACGAGGATGGAGACGGAGCATCGAGACACACCGAGAGGGAAGAGTGGGAGGAGTCCTGGAAGCTGAGAGAGTCCGGAGAGCTGGAGACGGGGATCGCCAGACCGGAAGACGCCATCGCCGAAGAAGAAGAGGAGGCGTGGAGCGAGGACTGATGGGCGGCCCCAGGAGATGCGAGTTTGCCGCCGTAATTCATGAGAGATGCGGCTTTGGCGGTAAGCGGGCAGAAACGGGTGACCTCATAGGGGGAGGGGAGGGTCCGCGTAAAATAGAAAGGAAATCCGTTGTATAAACTGGGATGGATTTCTGAAAGCTACGGGAGTAGTCTTGATGGTTTAGTTTGTTACCTTTGTTTTCTTTGTGTTTTCTTTATTTTTCTTGTGTTGCTTAAGCCTAACTTCCACCCAGCCCTGTAGGGACTTGAGTCATAGGGGAGGGCATATCTTTATAATTGATGGTGACTACCAAACCAAATCCTGTAAATTCCCTCCATTACACGAGCAGAGAAAAACAAGACTCCTCTGCCTTTCATTTTTCTACGACCGTCCTTCTAATCCCCTCACTCCCCCATCCCCCATTTACCACGCCGTCAACCTCTTAGCAATCGAGCACAGTCATCACTGGGAGTGGTGAAGGGTACCTTAGAATCAAGAAAGCCAAAGGGTTGGGAACTTACTGACACTTTCTCGTGTCTCTTTCTTTCCGAGCATCCTGGGGAGCCACCATCCTGAGGGAAGAGTCAACGACGCAAGAGGCGAAATTACCATTCTCTCACCCAGAGAACCAACCCTTCCGTGCTGTCTATATATATATATTGAACGTGAAAATAAAACTACTCACACAATTGAGAAACCTATACGGCCTCCTAGCTTTCATTTCCGACCATCCCTCCGACAAAGACCTTCTCTTCTCACCCAATTTCCGCATTTTTGTAATTGGGCATGAGGGATCCACACTGTGCATGCTTTACTTATATGTCTCCAATATGTGTTTGGTGCTATACTCAATCACGGTGAAATGTTTGGAGGTGTCAGAAGTACGCCAGTTTCTGTATGGTGTTACAATGGCCAATTATTCTGTATTTGTTTACGTAGCCTTAAAAAAGTCATGGGACAATTTCCCAGTGTGGCGATGAAACACGTGTTGGCTGGCTAAGAACTCTTTAAAGTAACAGAAAAAAAGGAAAAGAATAAAGAAAGAAAGGATTACGACTACTGTGTTTCTGAATTTCGTGCACTATTTCGCATCACTGTTGCTTTTTAACTTGAAGACGTGTGCTGGGGATTGTATTTACATGAACTTTTAAGTGTGGCCTGGCTGTAATCCTGCAGCCTGTGGTTCAGATCTCTCCCCATGTTTCTCACAATAGTTGAATGTATTAATCCACTGCGTTATCAGTTCTGGTTGCAAGTTGATGAAGCAATGAGTGTTTTATGGATTACTAGACTCTGGGTTGAATTTGGCAAAATGACTGCATGCCCATAACTACAAAAGCATTGCCAAAGCCAAAAGATCTTGTCTGTGCGAGAGCTATTGGCTCTGTCAATGTGTTTTAGCATGTTGTACCATAGCATGGCTGCAGTGTAGCATTGCTGAAAGTAAATACAAAAAAAGTTGTCTGATGCGCTAACCCCTGCTCTAGAACTTCATTTTCTTTACTTTTTAAACATGCTGCACAGCAGCAGCAGCAGCAGCGCTGCTGAACAGCATGGATTACCAAAACATTGACAAAGCCAATAGATATCACATAGGCGATACCTATTGGCGTTGCCAGTGCTTGTTTATTTAAAGGCCTGGGAGAAGTGATTTGACCAGAATAACAGGACATTGAGCACACGCTGGGACTCGAACCCAATTCCCCACCTCTGCAACACTGACCTTCAGGCCACACATGCCTATGAATACGCAAGGCATGAAAGTGGGAGGATATTGCTCTTGGGAAGGACAATGGGGCCAAGGTGACAATGACCTACAGCCTGAGCAACAGAACAACTGGGAGGTCCCTTCAATTACTAAATTAATCAAGCCCTCTCCAGCTCTGTACTGCCTCAGGGGATTAAGCATAAGGCACAGCTGCTGGGCCATCCATAGGGGCAAGGGCTGAGGTGAAGATGCCTAGCCCCCACAGCAAGGCCACAGCATACTTTTTTTATTTTTCTGGAGTTTTACATAGCGCGAACTAGACCTGAAGGTATCCGAGCACTTTACATGAGCATCAGTTACATTACAGATGGACACATTCATTTTTGTTAGGCACGGGGAGATGAAGTGATTTGCCCAGAATCACAGAATGTTGAGCATCCCTGCCGAGACTCGAACCCGATTCCCCAGCTCTGAGGTCAACCACCCTATCCATTAGGCCACATTCTCTCCCCCCTCCCTCGCCCAACATGCCCTGAATAAAAAGGGCCATGGGCGAGGTGTCAGATAAAAACACTGTTTCTGGGCTACGTGGGCCCCAGGGGGTCGAGGTGAGAATGGCTCAATGGCCACATCTGGCCCGCAAGGAGGACGATTTTGCTCACTATCACCCCCTACCCAGCCCACCATCAGGGCGATTGCTTGGCAGAGCGGTGTGGCAGGGGGTCAAGGAGAAGCTGATCATCGCTGAACGACCATATCACATGCCCTCCCCCAACCCACCTCCCGCAAGGCTGCTTTACTCTCCCTGTCCAGTGCCCTCTCTGGGCTGGGAAAGAAAAACAAACGGCCCATAGAGGGCACTGAGACACCGGCCCTTCGGCCAATGCCCAACTGCCCGCTGTGCCAATCTGTCCCTGCCGGTTCTTTTCATGGGAATGTGATTCAACTCTTACTTGTCACAGCGGTCCTGATGATGAATCAGGGGCTGAGTCGAAACAATGAAGGGTTCAACATTCAAGGGTTTCAAAACACAAAAAACCCCTAGATAATACAGTATTTTTGCACCTCACCACTTGTCTGTATTTACTTCTAGGCACTTCCTTACAAGTATTGGATAATTTAAAGCACAAGCAATTGAGCACTGTGTACCAATGTAAAGATTTTACATTCTGTATGGCATATATAACAGATAATCGTACCACAGCCTAAAGTATGTGTTTTTGTCACTACTCATATTAGTTGCTGGCAGCTTTATAGTGATCTGCTCATTATAATTATGCTGTGATTTATTTTGGATATGCAACTTTTGGTGTGTTGTAAAAAATGGACCCACATGAACTGTTGACTTTGAAAAGATGTATTAATTAGAAGGAAATAACATGATTTTACCTCAGACACAGACCGCTATGAATAATGTCCTTAGTTTCTGCTTGTGAGTTCTTAGGGCGTGTTTTTGAGAATAAATCCAACACAGACATTCGCACAGTTTATTTCATTACCCTGTGACTGACAAGTGGCTGATAGAGCTACACTAAGTTTAACTTGTTGTATAACAACATGAGTGATGTATCCAAGGTGTGCGCACCAAGCAAAACAGCAAACAGATTGGAAAACAAGTACATCAAAGAGCAGTAATTCGACTTTTTTTTAACAAACGCATTACTTTAAACAACTGGCTTTCCAAACAATGTATTCTTGCTATTATGCCAGAGAACATATTTTTCTCATTAATACAGCCTAATAACTTGCTCTAAAACCTCTAATGATGTGTTTCAGACGCTATGTTATTTTTGGCTTTCTACAGGTTAATATTGTAAGTGTAATGACTGTGTCACAATAACACATCTGACCTTGTAAAAATGTTTATAAATTATCTTTCGACAGTTGCATCAGTCAAACAGACATCAATAGATTTTATACTGCCAGAAATGCCAAAATCAACCAATACAAAATCTCCCTTAGGCTCTCCCTCTGCGTCCAGTGCGTGGACAGGATACCATCGGGTCTGAGAAGAGAAATCACCAACTGATGCAAGTCTTTGAGGACCACACCAGATCAATTCGTGAGGTATAAAGTGTATGAGCACATCCAGCAAATGAAAAGGTGGCTATGACCGCATCACTTGGGTGTCTTCCTGCTTGTGAAGTAATAGGTCGCATTGTCAAATGTTCTTGCACAACAGTGCATACATGTGTGCTCACATTCATCCCAATTAATAAAAAAAATACGTGCTCTAATTAGAAAGCTGTGATTTTGTAAAAGGGGGCTGGCTTTCTGGTGCTCACATATGGTGACCGTCTGTTGCTGTGTGACATGTGCAGAGAACTTTGTGTTGAAGTGGGGCTCCAGTGATGTGAGGTGACTGGAGGGCCATGTAGGTCACATGAGACAAAAGTCCTGGTTAAGTGAGTCAGATACTCATGAATAATAGGCAACTTTTGTGAGTATATAACCTCCCTCACTCCACAGTGCTATGGGGTGTGGCTTGGGTATGCTGATGATGGTGAAGGATAATGTGAAGAAAGTGAGATGCAGGCATGTACATTCGCCAATGCATGAGTTTCCTTGCACACCATTTCTAGACGCCTGTAGGAAAATGCTTGCACTTTGTACAAGAAATAAAGTGGCAAAGAATGCACAGAAAAGCAAGAATCACTAGTACTTCCGCCAGAGGGCCACTGTCTGCTCCTCTCAATGTCTTCCCAAACCAGAAAAAAAATGTAAAGCAGCACTTGTTTTAAATAGGCTGGTGCTGCTTTAAAAAAAAGCTTCCTATTTCAGAAGACAAACAAAGGGGCAGAAGTCTGTGCACCTTGCAGGCCTCCACCCCTGTGATGTCAGCCATTCACAGAGTGTCGCAAACTGTGACCTGCCAAATAAATATTCATTAAGCAGGCCGTTTTGCAATCCCATGAAAATAGACAATGTGTTATGCGACCCATTTCGACATAGGTATTATAGAAAATTGCATTTGCAAAACAGTTGGTGTGCAAATTGCATATTCCTGGCTTACAAATGGCAATGATCCATTCTTGATGGTTCGTTTTCTTTGCCATTTACTGCCTGTCACAAAGAACTATTTTCCTCTGTCTCCTTCTTTTTGAGCTTTCTGTTACCAAAAATATGCTCACCATTAGCAGCTACAGCATAAATTAAGCACTGATTGTGGCTAATCTCTTCCTCATTCCAGGCAAAGCAATGATCATATTAAGGACTGAATGGAGCTAGAGGTGTCCAGGGTTTGCGTTATTAAAGGCCTGGACCACATAAGCTGCTTTAAATTGTTGTGATACTGTTAGACCTGGCCCTTTTTGCAGGTTTATCCCCAAACTTTTTGCCTTTTGCCTCCTATTTTTCTGACTATAAGATTCTGGGCACTTTACCACTGCTGATCAGTGCTAAAGTGCATATGAACTCTGTGTAAATTGTGAACATGATTGTTTAGCCATGATTGGCATATTTGATTTACTGGTAAGTCCCTAGTAAAGTGCACTGCATGTACCAGGGCCTGTAAATCAAATGCTACTTGTGGGCTTGCAGCACTGGTTGTGCCACCCACATGAGTAGCCCAGTAAATGTAACTCAGACATGCCACTGCAATGTCTGTGCATGCAGTTGTAAACTGCCATGTTGACCTGGCAAGTGCACCCACTTGCCAGGCCCTAATCTTTCATTTTCTAACATGTAAGGCACCCCTACAGCAGGCCCGGGGTACCCCAATGGGCTGGGTGCAGTGTATGTGAAAGGTAGGACATGTACTAGTGTGTGTTACATGTCCTGATAGTGAAATACATTGTGTTCCGTTTTTCACGGTTGAAAGGCTGTCTGTCCCATAGGGTAACATGGGAGCTGCATTGTAACATCTTATAAGTGCAACTTTCCATTGGGACAAGATGCAGAAATGGAGTTTAGGCTCCCTAAACTCAGATTTTAATAACACACCTTTTAGTAAAGATGGTTTTCTAATTGTCTGTTTGAAAATGCCACTTTTAGAAAGTATGTACAAATTGATCTCCATACGACATGAGCACAATGTGTAATGTCCCAATGCATTTCGAGCCCCGAAGGCTCTTCGTCAGGGGATTCTAAAACACATAAAATGAACAGTTTGACTTAACCAATCCATAATGAGACATATGTAATGCCCAAAAAAATATATGTGATAATACATTTCATGAACACACAATCTACTTAAACCACCCTCCCTTCATCCACATTAGTGAAAATCATAACACTAAATGCAACTCCCTACTCTACACCCCTACTATCCAAACATACGTGTCCCCAAGAACTTCACAATCATACCAAAAACCCATGCGAGCCCCTTACCGTGAAAACTCATCTCACCTTACATAACTCCTCCCCGTTCCTCTCACTCTTCACCTTCCCTCACCTCCATTAACTCCTTCCTTCCTTCGTAACACACCCACTCTTTCACCCTATCCCTCACTGTTGATCTGCACGCAAACACTCACTGATTGCAAACCACCACCCAGTCAATCCAAATCCTTCCCGTTCCTCTACTTCCTCCCCTACACTCTCCGCTATTACCCCTCTCCTTCCTTCTTATCACTCCCACTCTTACACCTCAACCCTCACTATCAATCTGCACCCTGACACTCACTAATTGCAAACAGACATTTAATCTATCCAAAAACCACATACTCCCCTTCACTGCTGCACGCTTTCATAACATCCCCCTCTTCCACACACTTCAAACCACTTACATGCCTCTCTCACATCTTCGTACTACCCCTCACTATTTGCATACAACCGCCTGCCGCAATCTTACCTCCTTTGGCTCTTCTCCGTAAAAAAACTACATCATCGTGCTTCCATAATGGTAAGTGCCATATCCTCTTCGCTCACATACTCTTAAATAGCTACCAAGCGTGCTCATTAACTACCCCCACGTGACGCCTATGCCCTTCCCAATCACCCGATGTTATCAAAAAACTACTTCTAAAAGTTCTACCTAAGGACTCTAACTCCCATGGTGCACTTCCCTACCCCACTAAAACAACAAAACCCGACTTTTTCGCGCAACTTAATTACATACTAAGTGAATAAACCTAATTTCAAGCCCCAAGCATAACATTAAAAAGTGACATACAATGCTAAATCACTATAACCAAAATTCGTGGCTGTGCTCCATTGCAACTCGCTGCTGGTAAACCATAATTATACGAAAGCAATACATAAAAACGAAGTGGAAAACACTCCCAATTGCCCAGTGAATCGGTGAAACCTGTCCAGATTAAATGTCCGAGAGTTTTTCAGTTGCCTTCATGTTTACGCTGTCTCCGCGGTGATAAACTCAGTCTTATATAATTCTTCAATCTTTCAATGCTAATGCGCAATCAATAGGGTGCAAAGACTCGTTGAGGCGATTAAATTCTAAGTAGAAAAGACATGATGAGTATGCACTCCTTCCCTTAGTGCGAAACCATACTTGCAGACTTCAATGTAAGTGCGTGCGAACAATAATTGTGGATCGCCCCAAACCACAAGTAATACTGTTGTATTAAAAAAACCGAGCTCTATTCTTGCGCTCTTTTACTGTCGCACTGCAAAAAGCGGGAACAACTCCCTCCATGGTATTGTTTTCATCCAGGTATTCAACAGTGTTCTTTGTAATCAAAGAGGTGTAAGAGTGGGAGTGATAAGAAGGAAGGAGAGGGGTAATAGCGGAGAGTGTAGGGGAGGAAATAGAGGAACGGGAAGGATTTGGATTGACTGGGTGGTGGTTTCAATCAGTGAGTGTTTGCGTGCAGATCAACAGTGAGGGATAGGGTGAAAGAGTGGGTGTGTTACGAAGGAAGGAAGGAGTTAATGGAGGTGAGGGAAGGTGAAGAGTGAGAGGAACGGGGAGGAGTTATGTAAGGTGAGATGAGTTTTCACGGTAAGGGGCTCGCATGGGTTTTTGGTATGATTGTGAAGTTCTTGGCGACACGTATGTTTGGATAGTAGGGGTGTAGAGTAGGGAGTTGCATTTAGTGTTATGATTTTCACTAATGTGGATGAAGGGAGGGTGGTTTAAGTAGATTGTGTGTTCATGAAATGTATTATCACATATATTTTTTGGGCATTACATATGTCTCATTATGGATTGGTTAAGTCAAACTGTTCATTTTATGTGTTTTAGAATCCTCTGACTGAAGAGCCTTCGGGCTCGAAATGCATTGGGACATTACACGTTGTGCTCATGTCGTATGGAGATCAATTTGTACATACTGTTGTATGAAGCTCAGAATGGCACACAGCATGTATTAGAAACGTCCAATAAAGATTACAGATTGAATCCCACTGTCTCCGTTGTGGTGAAGAATATCAAGCAGAAGACAGTAATAAGGAAGTTTTTTTAAAATACGCTTTGATTACAAAGAGTACTGTTGAATACCTGGATGAAAACAATACCATGGAGGGAGTTGTTCCCGCTTTTTGCAGTGCGACAGTAAAAGAGCGCAAGAATAGAGCTCGGTTTTTTTAATACAACAGTATTACTTGTGGTTTGGGGCGATCCACAATTACTGTTCGCACGCACTTACATTGAAGTCTGCAAGTATGGTTTCGCACTAAGGGAAGGAGTGCATACTCATCATGTCTTTTCTACTTAGAATTTTATCGCCTCAACGAGTCTTTGCACCCTATTGATTGAGCATTAGCATTGAAAGATTGAAGAATTATATAAGACTGAGTTTATCACCGCGGAGACAGCGTAAACATGAAGGCAACTGAAAAACTCTCGGACATTTAATCTGGACAGGTTTCACCGATTCACTGGGCAATTGGGAGTGTTTTCCACTTCGTTTTTTATGTATTGCTTTCGTATAATTATGGTTTACCAGCAGCGAGTTGCAATGGAGCACAGCCACGAATTTTGGTTATAGTGATTTAGCATTGTATGTCACTTTTTAATGTTATGCTTGGGGCTTGAAATTAGGTTTATTCACTTAGTATGTAATTAAGTTGCGCGAAAAGTCAGGTTTTGTTGTTTTAGTGGGGTAGGGAAGTGCACCATGGGAGTTAGAGTCCTTAGGTAGAACTTTTAGGAGTAGTTTTTTTATAACATCGGGTGATTGGGAAGGGCATAGGCGTCACGTGGGGGTAGTTAATGAGCACGCTTGGTAGCTATTTAAGAGTATGTGAGCGAAGAGGATATTGCACTTACCATTATGGAAGCACGATGATGTCGTTTTTTTACGGAGAAGAGCCAAAGGAGGTAAGATTGCGGCAGGTGGTTGTATGCAAATAGTGAGGGGTAGTACGAAGATGTGAGAGAGGCATGTAAGTGGTTTGAAGTGTGTGGAAGAGGGGGATGTTATTAAAGCGTGCGGCAGTGAAGGGGAGTATGTGGTTTTTGGATAGATTAAATGTCTGTTTGCAATTAGTGAGTGTCAGGGTGCAGATTGATAGTAAGGGTTGAGGTGTAAGAGTGGGAGTGATAAGAAGGAAGGAGAGGGGTAATAGCGGAGAGTGTAGGGGAGGAAGTAGAGGAACGGGAAGGATTTGGATTGACTGGGTGGTGGTTTGCAATCAGTGAGTGTTTGCGTGCAGATCAACAGTGAGGGATAGGGTGAAAGAGTGGGTGTGTTACGAAGGAAGGAAGGAGTTAATGGAGGTGAGGGAAGGTGAAGAGTGAGAGGAACTGGGAGGAGTTATGTAAGGTGAGATGAGTTTTCACGGTAAGGGGCTCACATGGGTTTTTGGTATGATTGTGAAGTTCTTGGGGACACGTATGTTTGGATAGTAGGGGTGTAGAGTAGGGAGTTGCATTTAGTGTTATGATTTTCACTAATGTGGATGAAGGGAGGGTGGTTTAAGTAGATTGTGTGTTCATGAAATGTATTATCACATATATTTTTTTGGGCATTACATATGTCTCATTATGGATTGGTTAAGTCAAACTGTTCATTTTATGTGTTTTAGAATCCCCTGACGAAGAGCCCTCGGGGCTCGAAATGCATTGGGACATTACATGTTGTGCTCATGTCGTATGGAGATCAATTTGTACATACTGTTGTATGAAGCCCAGAATGGCACACAGCATGTATTAGAAACGTCCAATAAAGATTACAGATTGAATCCCACTGTCTCCGTTGTGGTGAAGAATATCAAGCAGAAGACAGTAATAAGGAAGTTTTTTAAAAATACGCTTTGATTACAAAGAGTACTGTTGAATACCTGGATGAAAACAATACCATGGAGGGAGTTGTTCCCGCTTTTTGCAGTGCGACAGTAAAAGAGCGCAAGAATAGAGCTCGGTTTTTTAATACAACAGTATTACTTGTGGTTTGGGGCGATCCACAATTACTGTTCGCATGCACTTACATTGAAGTCTGCAAGTATGGTTTCGCACTAAGGGAAGGAGTGCATACTCATCATGTCTTTTCTACTTAGAATTTCATCGCCTATTGATTGAGCATTAGCATTGAAAGATTGAAGAATTATATAAGACTGAGTTTATCACCGCGGAGACAGCGTAAACATGAAGGCAACTGAAAAACTCTCGGACATTTAATCTGGACAGGTTTCACCGATTCACTGGGCAATTGGGAGTGTTTTCCACTTCGTTTTTTATGTATTGCTTTCGTATAATTATGGTTTACCAGCAGCGAGTTGCAATGGAGCACAGCCACGAATTTTGGTTATAGTGATTTAGCATTGTATGTCACTTTTTAATGTTATGCTTGGGGCTTGAAATTAGGTTTATTCACTTAGTATGTAATTAAGTTGCGCGAAAAAGTCGGGTTTTGTTGTTTTAGTGGGGTAGGGAAGTGCACCATGGGAGTTAGAGTCCTTAGGTAGAACTTTTAGGAGTAGTTTTTTTATAACATCGGGTGATTGGGAAGGGCATAGGCGTCACGTGGGGGTAGTTAATGAGCACGCTTGGTAGCTATTTAAGAGTATGTGAGCGAAGAGGATATGGCACTTACCATTATGGAAGCACGATGATGTAGTTTTTTTACGGAGAAGAGCCAAAGGAGGTAAGATTGCGGCAGGCGGTTGTATGCAAATAGTGAGGGGTAGTACGAAGATGTGAGAGAGGCATGTAAGTGGTTTGAAGTGTGTGGAAGAGGGGGATGTTATGAAAGCGTGCGGCAGTGAAGGGGAGTATGTGGTTTTTGGATAGATTAAATGTCTGTTTGCAATTAGTGAGTGTCAGGGTGCAGATTGATAGTGAGGGTTGAGGTGTAAGAGTGGGAGTGATAAGAAGGAAGGAGAGGGGTAATAGCGGAGAGTGTAGGGGAGGAAGTAGAGGAACGGGAAGGATTTGGATTGACTGGGTGGTGGTTTGCAATCAGTGAGTGTTTGCGTGCAGATCAACAGTGAGGGATAGGGTGAAAGAGTGGGTGTGTTACGAAGGAAGGAAGGAGTTAATGGAGGTGAGGGAAGGTGAAGAGTGAGAGGAACGGGGAGGAGTTATGTAAGGTGAGATGAGTTTTCACGGTAAGGGGCTCGCATGGGTTTTTGGTATGATTGTGAAGTTCTTGGGGACACGTATGTTTGGATAGTAGGGGTGTAGAGTAGGGAGTTGCATTTAGTGTTATGATTTTCACTAATGTGGATGAAGGGAGGGTGGTTTAAGTAGATTGTGTGTTCATGAAATGTATTATCACATATATTTTTTGGGCATTACATATGTCTCATTATGGATTGGTTAAGTCAAACTGTTCATTTTATGTGTTTTAGAATCCCCTGACGAAGAGCCTTCTGGGCTCGAAATGCATTGGGACATTACACGTTGTGCTCATGTCATATGGAGATCAATTTGTACATACTGTTGTATGAAGCCCAGAATGGCACACAGCATGTATTAGAAACGTCCAATAAAGATTACAGATTGAATCCCACTGTCTCCGTTGTGGTGAAGAATATCAAGCAGAAGACAGTAATAAGGAAGTTTTTTAAAAATACGCTTTGATTACAAAGAGTACTGTTGAATACCTGGATGAAAACAATACCATGGAGGGAGTTGTTCCCGCTTTTTGCAGTGCGACAGTAAAAGAGCGCAAGAATAGAGCTCGGTTTTTTTAATACAACAGTATTACTTGTGGTTTGGGGCGATCCACAATTACTGTCCGCACGCACTTACATTGAAGTCTGCAAGTATGGTTTCGCACTAAGGGAAGGAGTGCATACTCATCATGTCTTTTCTACTTTTAGAAAGTGGGCATTTTCTTGCTTTACCATTCCGTGTGCCTCTGCCTGTTTGTGTAATCACTGTCTGGTTTTGAAGTGGCAGGAGCTGGGGATGTGCATTCACTCTAGATAGTCACAAGGGGGTTGAGAAGTGTCCTGCCTTGCCGGGGTGACTCATAGCCAGGCTGAATAGACCTGGTCTGCATTTAGAGTGGTGAGAGGAGTCTTGATAGCACCTGAATAGGCTGTGTCTACTTTTCACAATGCTGCCTGGACCTCCTGTGGTCAAACTGGACCAAGGAGGCCGGTACAGGTTTATACTGGGCTCAGAGACCTTTGCTACAAAGTGAACAATGAGAAAATGGGGTATAAGTATAGGACCTAAAACCCCAAGACTTTAGATTAGTTCTGGACACAAGAGAACCCTGCCAATTAGAATAGCTGAAGAGCTGTGTGAGGAGCACTGGATTTTCTGTGTTAGGGGTGGGTTGGCCTGCTGTTGCTGCTTCTGTCTGTGGTAGAGGAACAGGACTGACTCTTTCTGCCCTGCTGTGGTATTCTGCTTGTGAAGAATCTCCAAGGGCTTGTGTCTGCTTGCCTCCTGTTGGAAGTTTAAACAAAATCAAGGACTTCAGGAAATGATCCTTGCTGGATCCAAAGTAACTTGCCTGGAAGGAGAGCTGAAGAGCTGTGTGAGGAGTGCTACCCTTTTCTATGGTGTAAAGGGTGGGTTGGCCTGCAGTTGCTGCCCCTATCTGGAGCAGAAGAAGGACTGAACTGTCCTTATACCTTTTGGCAAAGTAGACGTGTGGAGAGTGCTTCCCCTGTCATGTAGGAGCACTCTAATCCAGGGCGTGTCAAGCGCTGCACTGTCCTTCACACTCAGAGCAGCAGGAGGGAAGAGCTTATCTGTGAGGAGGGGCTCTCCTTCTCCCTGGCCTTGACCGGTGCGTGGTGAGCGCTGCACTGTCCCTGGTGCTTGGGGCAGCAGAAGGGGAGAGCGTGGATGTCTGCATTTACAGGAGCTACACTGGCTCCCGGTAGCCAAAAGAATCGAATTTAAGGCCTTGACCCTGGCCTATCGGGCTCTTCAGGGAAGATGTCCTAGCTATCTTAAACAAAGACTCTGCCGGTATAAGCAAAATCGTTCCCTGCGGTCACACTCTCAGAATTTGCTCTACGCTCCCCGCTTTGCGAAAGCCCGTCTGGGTGGTAGGGCGTTCACAGTAAGAACGGCTAAATTGTGGAATGCCCTACCTGGGTTTCTCCGCCAAGCTAACACTGAGACCAGTTTCAGAAAAGCGCTGAAGACATGGCTCTTTAGCAATGATTAGGCCTGACCCCAGTGCCTAAACTTATGTGCATGCGCTGCTTGCTGCTAGAGCGCCGGGACACCTCTGTTCTTGAGGTAGCTGTTCGCGCTATACGAGCTTCAGTATTATTATTATTATTATTATGTGGAAGTGTTCTCCCCCTCCTTTGCAGCCAGTGCATGTGCCTGCTGGGCAAAGGCGACAAAGGAAGCCCCGTGCTAGAGCCCCCACGTTGCTGAGCAATGCCAACGCCACAACTGGGTGGGGCCCAGCCACCGGGGAAGGCCAGAGAAAGGAGCGCGCTGAGGGTGCCAGTGGTGCTGAAGGTGTGTTCCCGGCCCCGTTCTACAGGGCCGGTACTCCGCTTTGCGGGAGCGTGGTGTGCTACCGGAGTGCACCAGTGACGACCGGGCCAGCTTGCTGCCCCCAGCATACGCGGGTATTCCTGACGTGTTGCCCAACAACAGGGAAGCGCCTGCAGTGGCCACACCAGTGGGCAGGCCTGTCAGACCGACGACACACCGGCATGTTCAGCAGCTGGCCCGCGCATTTGCAGCCAGCTGCCTTGTTTGTGCCCCCCTCCCCGTGTGCACACATACCTGGGGCCACTTGTTCCATGTGGGGGCATTGCGAGGTGGAGCCTCGACGGAGGCCCCCACTTAGGAACTGGCCGCATTGCAGGAAAACGGCCGTCAGTACGGTATTACCTATAGGAGGAGAGCAACTGCTTCGGTGCTCCACTGGGGCTAAAGGAGGCTACCATACAACGTGTAGTAGAGACACGGCTCGCTGCACGCTAGGCTCGCTTGGTGCTGAGATGGTGATTTCTTGTGATTTATGTCCTGCTTGTAATATTGGGCAATGTTTGGCAATGTATGTGTTATACCTAACCTAACTGCTTCATTTCATGCCCTGATATATGGATGTATGTTGTTTTGTACCTTGTAATGTTAGAATAACGAGTACTATTTCAGGACCTGCATAATATGTACAGTGATGGTATAGGGTGTTGTTTTCATGATGTTTTGATGACATGTGCAACCTATAAGTATTTACTTTATTGCACTACCTATGATGTTATGGCCATTGCCTAGAGGCAAAGTGATTTATGATTTAGGTGATTGTGGTCTATGTGTTCTATATACAATATATAAGATATTTTTATATAACCTTGTGTGGAGTCTCTTTTGTGGTGTATTTGGTGTGTCACTGGTGTGTGTGTGTGTGTGTGTGTGTGTGTGTGTGTGTGTGTGTGTTGTACAAAAACTTTACACATTGCCTCTGGGATAAGTCTAACTGCTCTGGCAACCTACCAAGTGGGTGAGCAGGGGTTATCTTGGGTGTGTAACTACCTTACCCTGTCTAGAGTGGTGTGTTCTGCCTGGCTTAGGTGCATACCCTAGCCAACCAGAAACCCCATTTCTAACAGATAGAAACAGCTATCCAATTATGCTTGTATAAGACTCTGTAAAAGGATAAGCTATAACACCACAGAAAGACTGGCACTTCATTTACGAACTGATCACAGATCAGCTGAGGTGGTATCCCCACCAGGAGTACCATCCACAAATAATGACATGTTTCCACACCCAAAAATACAAGGTATGAGAATACTGTGTCCAATTTTACCAGTTGCAAAAATGCACCTGGTAAAATTACCGGCTGCCCTGGATGGAGCCAGAGAGCAGAATCTCAGTTCGGTCCTCACTCGACTCCCTCCAACTGCACTGGACAGCATGAAAGGCACTCCCAGCAGCCGGAGTCTTCCTTCACCCCCCCCCCCCCCCCCCCCGCTCTGGCCCCCACCCATTGCAGAGTGACCAGCTATCACCTTCCACTCCTTTTACCACCTGCACAGAGCAGGTGGTAAATGCAAACGAAAGAGATAAATCAGGGAAAACCTTCAGTAATTCCAGGTCTCTAAGGTTATTCCACAGTGTGGGGATTGAATCTCGTAATTACTGGAAACTAGTGATGAGATTCTTTGTTGAATCATTAATTTCGGCCCTGTAACTCTTCCTGCTGGTTCTGGACAACTCAAGATTGGGACCTATATGTTGCATAGTCTAGCTATGATGATTGCTGTTGTAAAGTAGGGAAAGAGAACAGATTCTTTTTTATTTTCTGGATTTTTGTATGTAGGTGGGGCACATCATTCACTGTAAAGCGTGGTGCTAATGCACACAAACACACACACAAATACACCTCATGACACATACACCCACTATTGCCATTAAAAGAGGATTGTGATAGAAGTTCCAATGGATCGCTATCTGGGAGTATTCTTATAGTTGCTTTTTTGTAGGAGCTGTGCAGTTTCTGTTTCTTTATTCACCATCTGATGAAAGGTAATTCTGAAAATGTTTGTTTGTATCTTGCTCCGGTCCTGAGGAGTCTCAGATGATGGTTTCCTCTTGTCATATGTTTTTTTCCAGTCTGGGAGAACCCTGATGCAGTTCTATTTTTGTAAAGTTTGGGGGTTAGTGGACTCCGACATACGGGGGAACGGAGTAAAGTAAGTAAATAAATAAATAAAACAATTTACCTTGCGCGCGCTGCATCGCCAACTCGGCGATTTCAGCACGCGCAAGGTAAATTGTTTTATTTATTTATTTACTTACTTTACTCCTTTCCGCTGTATGTCGGAGTCCACTACCCCACCACCCTGCCCCTCCCCAACTCACCGCCCCACAGCACTCCCTCTGCGAGCCGCCACTGTAGGTAGGCGTTACATGGGTGGAGCATGGGCGTTCCCAAGCACCCACCCATGTATTTTGATACAAACCCAGATTTACAGAGACTTGAAAACCTAGGTTTGCGCCAAAAGAGTGCACCTAGCCGACAGGCATAACGAGGAGAAATAAATATACTTCTGCAGCAGAAATAGAAAGAGAAATATACCTCTAAGGATTGTTTTTGTGCAGAAAGGTATCCCTACTTGCACAAAAACAATCCTGCCCGTAACACAGGCATCCTTGCACCATGGTGCAAGGGTGCCTCCGTTGGCACTAGGCAGCACGCAAAGCGGCAGTGCTGGGAGAGAGAAGAAGTGCGTCTGATCTTAATGGATATGTGCATTTCTGTTTCCTCCCTTTCATGCAACGCAGCGCAGCAAGCTACCTTGCTGAGTTGCATGAAAGAAAACCAATTCTGGCCCTATGCCTAGGTCAGAGGTTTTTGGTTCCAATTTATCTTCAGTTAATTAGTGTTTAAAATTCTTCATCCTATCCTGCACTCCTTAGTGTAGATGTTCAGTTATTTTACTTTTAGGTCTGGTTAGTCAACGTTTTAGCTTTTTTGCCATTGCTCTTGTCATACTAAAAGTTAAAAAACGAGTTCCAGGTTTATCCACACACAGCTTTAGCGTCTTGCCATAGCTGATGTCATGAACAAAATAAAGAAAATCTAGAAACGGGCCTTGGGCCACCCTTTTGGGGATGTGTCGCATTATAGCAACTTGTTTGGCAACCGTTTGTGTTCCCTTGCAGTGCCTGGACAGTGAAATGGCCAAGAGCTGCAAGTGAGGTGCACAGAGATCATGTATGTTTCCCACCAACATCCACCTAAGAACCAGTCTCTGAAGCTGACAATAAGATGGCCGCTGGTGCTTTCACTGCCATACTGCAAGCTCAGCTGAAAGAGCAGCAAAGAAGTGTCCTGATGCATGTGCTGTCAGCAGCAGTCCTAGAACTGGTTAGGAATGTATAAGAAAACAAGGCCATAAACCCAGAATTGTTTAAGTGAAATGGTCAATGTATCAGGGTAATAATCTGAAGGCTGTGAGATCCAACCCCAGTGAATAGCTGGCTTTTTGATATTAATGTGTAGTTTTAATGACACCTTGTTCATTATATTTACTCTAAAAATATATATTTTCCATTGAATAGTCTGTACAAGATTTACATGTTACTGATGCAATTTCATGTTCTCTCCTGCTTTACGAATATGAATTTTCTGCTTTTTGAATTAATTCTGAGCGTGATTCAAAACACATGATAAAAAGCACGCTCATTCTAAAGCTATTTTGTGCAAATCTGGGGGCATATTAGCAACAACAGGTGAAAATTATCGCTTAGCGCGCATTTTCTTAACGCCGCCTATCGCTGGATATTATCGCGGAGATAACATGCTATTAGCAATGTTTATCTCCAATGCGATAAAATATCCAGCGATAGCGGCGAAATGCGTGAATATCGCTGGAAATCCAGCGATATTCACGCATTAACGCCATGGTGGACTTAGGCTGACAATCCACCTCCTATTCTACAAACAGGTAAGTCATGTTTTTAGCAGGTGTTAAATTCTAGCGATATTCGCGCTTAGCGCAAATTTTTTATCGCTTCGCCTGCGTTGCTAATAGGGAGAAGTTGTGTTAGCGACTGTTTTCAGTCGCTTTTAGTTGGGAACGCCTACCTTGCATGTCATTAGCGATATTTATCGCTGGCATGCAAGGTGATGGGAAAACGGCCGCTATCGCCAGAAAGCTATCGCTAACGCCTGTTAGCGACAGCTTGCTGATAGGGCGATAAAAAAATCGCCGCTTTAGCGGCAAAAAGTGCCGCTAAAGCGGCGATAAGGCCCTTGCTAATATGCCCCAAAGTTTCTTAGATTGTATTATTTTTCCTTAGAGACAGTGGTGCACAGATGAGCAGACCTGCTTACAAAGGGTGAAAGTTCAGAATTCCCAGCTCCACGTTTGAATTCTTGGATTAAAAACATGTGCTTTCATATTCTTACTCTTTGAGTTGCTTTTGTATGCAGGTCATTCTTACAGCATCCAGGGCAAGTTTTGTTTAACTCGAATGAATGGGGCCACAATCAGACAATGCAGCTAGTCATAGTTCCATTGTACAATACTAAAATGGACATGACCTTGAACCACACAATCCATAGCAACTCTCGCATCTTTTCATACTAATGACCCTTGCTCGCGATCTCTTCGTTTTACACTTTCTTTCTGACATCTGGTCTTTCTGTCCGTTTCTGTGTCTCTAAGTGAAATTGAATTTCTGATTTATTCTCTTAAATAAACTGGGCGCTCTTTTCCTTTACTTGTGTGCATTTCATCTTTTTAAAACATTTGAGCTCTCAAGGCCAATGTAATCATGCAGTATAGATTGCTGTCCGTGTGAGTAAACGCGTCAGTGCACCACACAAGGGTAGTAGAGCTTTACAAATACTACAGCACACTACAAGGTATAGTGTACTTTAATACCTTCCCCAGAGGGTATCCTGCTCACTCTGTTCCTTTAATGATATCTTATCATTTCAGTCATCGTGGACACTTACCAAAGAAAACCTGTTCATATTTTTTATCTCTGTTTTTGAGAGCTCACTACATTTACCAGCTTGTGCCAGAAAAGAGCAGCTGTGTGGAAGTACCATTTGAATAACCTCTGTTTTGAAAGAAATGTAAGTATATGTTAAGAGTAAGGAACCAGCCAACACAGTGGTATGTAAAACACTGAGGGGTATATTCACAAGAACGTGCGATAACTACCGCAAGAGTAGCGTAATGCAACTTTCAATATCGCAGCCTATCGCGGGAAAATAACCCCATGTCAACGTGGAATTCACAACAAGGCGGTAGCAAGCGATAGTCTTCCGAAACCGCTGACAATGTCCGCGATACAACAACCACGATGGAGATAAAAACACAAACCACAACACCAAAAAACACGCGATGGGCCAAAGCGCGATGAGGAAATCAGCAACAAGCAGCGCCAGGCCTGCAACACACACTTGGTAGGCGTCAAAAATCACCATAAAAGTAGAAAAAACACCCACACACAAACTGACCAACACCCAAGCACCATGGAGGCAGCCGGAGCAGGCGCAGAGGACGAGCGCAACCCCACAAGCACCCCGGACGACCAGCCTGGGACCTCGGGGACAGGGAAGGGCACGGACAAGAAGATGAGGAAGACCAAGTTCAGTCCGCAAGCGAACAGGATCATAGTCACGGAGGTGATGGAACACCATCAACAACTCTTCATCACCTCCAACGTGTCATTGGGCACCAAAACTGGAATATGGCGGGACATCGTCGACAAGGTGAATGCCGTCGGAGAGCACAAGCGGACAATGGACGAGGTCAAGAGGCGATGGAATGACATCAAGTGGAAGACCAAGGAGAAACTCACCGCCAACCAGAAGGCAGCAGCGCAGACCGGAGGCGGGGGCCCAGCGTCACAGCTGGAGCTGGATGACATGGAGGTGCTGGTGTCGACAATCATCAGTGTGGAGACTGTGGCTGGAGTCGGGGGACCGGACACTGCTCGACAGGACACAACACAACCGCAACAGGGTGAGTGACCACCAGGTACTGGGGGGACGGGTGGAGATGGCCACAATGGCACACATGCACAAGCAAGCAGGGCACGGTGCACACCCACAATGACCCTGGGTCCTCGCCCAGATCCACAGACTGTCACAATGTACAATGCCATGCTGTCTGAATGTCAACCTGTACCATGCGGCTACATACATGTGGACACATTGTAATACACCATCTCCCCTTCACATCGCAGGGGCATCGTCAACACCTCCTGCAGAGCAGTCCCAGCCACTCTTCACTGATGACGAGGCGGACAACACCAGCATCGACACCCAAACCATCCAAGACATCATTGACCTCATCCGCCACTCACCTCCAGGATCAGGGCAGGCCAGCCACATCGATGAGACCCCACCCACCAACCAAACCACCCAGCAGGAGGCACCCACAGCCCCGGCACTCTCCCAAGACCCCCAGGAACAGCACATGGCCTTCCAACGGGGGTGTTGGAGGGCCAGAGGGAGACGGCTGAGCAGGTGCAGGTGGGGTTCGACCTCATGGCTACCAAACTGGACGCCATCCATGGGTGTCTACGTCCGCCCCATGGTCTCCAACCAGCCCTGACTGACATCGCTGGAGTCATAATGCGGAGAGAACACCTGTCCGCTCAGAGTGGCTCCAGCGATGCCAGCCGTGAGCTGGCACACATGCGGAGGCTCATGGAGGACATGGTGCGGATGGAGGCGGAAAGGATGGCAGCCACCGCTGCACACCATCGAAATGTAGCAGGGATCTACCATGCCCTGCAGTACTTCATCATGGCATTGTTGCCACAAGGCATGTCGCTGATGAATACGGCTGCCCCCACACCATCCACATCTCCGCCCCCTGGTGTGTGAGTGCCTCCCAGTGTGGCAGGCGTATCCACTCAGGCCCCTGATGTGTCAGTGGCACACAGTGCCGCAGCCGGTACTGCAACACCCACAGGTGGGGCAGAGCACACATCCGAGGACGAGGATGTGGATGGGTTGGCTCTCAGAAGGAGGCACCAGCATACATTTCCGCCACCTGGCCTGTTTCTGCTTGGTCCCGCACATGGCCTCATGATCTTCCACTGACCCCCGATACACTCCGATGCACTCACCTTGGACAGCGACATGGACTGCCACATCCTGTTTGACAACCAATGACACGGCGACCAGACTGCGGACTGTACCCTTCCTCTTCCGCAGCACATGTCATCCCCAGATGGACTCTGGCTGGCCCTCCACGTGCCCATATTGTGTAGTGTGCTCGGCATTGCCCTGTACCGCTCCAGCTGCATAACTGCACTGGATGTGCAATAAACATCCAGTGACGCACTGCTGTGTCATGTCTTTCATCATTCATGTGTGAATGTGTGGATGAATGTAGGGATAGTGACTTCCCTTGCGTCAATGATGTTCATCCTGTGGGATGCCAGTCAGAGGGTGCTACATTGCATTTTGTGTACCGGGTCCCGTGAACACTACAACAGGGATACACGCATCAGTCACTTCCTTGTCCGGACATGGACTGAACCACGCCCAGAGCCCACGAGTCATTGTTGCAAGCCCTGCGCTGGTCCGGCGTACGGCAGGCCAGACCACTCCGCTAACGCTCCGAGGGGGGGCCCTCATTGCTACCCATCGCAGGCGTACTCGCTGGTGGTGTGCAGGTCACTGGTCTAGTTGTCAGCATGTCACAGCCACTCCCTGAGGGCAGGTTTGCACGCACACCACACCCATCCGGCAGAGGCATCACAGGCCATGTGACTCCGCCAACATAAGGGGCCGACGATGTCACATTCCCCTCTGCCGGTGGTGAGTGGATGACGGACGCTCCACGGTTTTCAATCATTAAGGGCCCATGAGTTTTTGCGCACAGGGTTAGTGGCACACGAGGCCTTCTGGACGGCACGGGCCTACCACCACGTGGCGCAGCCTGGGGTTGCACAGGGTTAGTGGCACACAAGGCCTTGTGGACGGCACGGGCCTACCACCACGTGGCGCAGACTGGGGTTGCACAGGGTTAGTGGCACACTGGGCCTTGCGGACGGCACAGGCACCCCGCCACGGGACGGTGACTTTGGGTGCACTGAGTCAGTGGCACCTTAAGCTGCTGAGCGGGTGTGCAGCCTGCGATGATGCCCCGTCCCAGTGGTCCGGACAGCTCAGGTTTTGTGTGCCCTGCTGGACCGCAGTGTAGGCCAGAGCCAGCGGGCAGCTCGGGCCTACCGGCACGTGGCGTCGCTTCCGGGATCCCAGAGTTGGTGGCACCCATTGGGCTGAGCGGGTGTGCAGCCTGCGATGGTGCCGGGTACACTGGTATGTCCTATGCCATGAAGTAATCAAGACCCAGCACCAAACGTGAGACCTGGTGGCCTGCGGAGCGGGGCTCCATGATGTGGAGGGTGCCATGTCCGCGGGCCCCGGGCTTGTGGCTTGCAGCGGCACGTGGTGGGACCTCCTGTCTACGCGCCGGTGGCGGAAGGTGAGCATTGAGGCCTGGGTGTGCATGGGAGGGCATGCTCCGATGGGCGGCGGGAGGGGTTGGGGTGCCTCTGCCTGGGTGTGTATGGGCGGGCAGGCGATGTTGTCTTGTGCAAGTGTGTGTACTGTGCCAGTCATGTATCTGAACTCTGTTTCAGCTGACGGCTCTGACTCAGATGTGTGACCTGGTGTCCTGCTATACATACCGGCACGTGGTTGGAGACACACCGGTGGCAGCAGGTGAGCAGTGTGGCCTGGGTGCGCAGGGGCGGCACTCTCTCTCTCTCTCCCTCTCTTCCTCTCTCTCTCCTCTTCTCTCTCTCCCTCTCTTCCTCTCTCTCTCCCTCCCTCTCTTCCTCTCTCTCCTTCACTCTCTCTCTGTCCTCTGATGTGCGCAGGACACACCTTCTCATCATGTTTTTTGTCTTACAGGCTGTGACCTACGTATTGTCCCGAGGGGAGCAGCCATGTGTCTTCATTTCATTTCGGTGTTCATTTTAATAAAGTTTCATTTGTTGCTTCGAAAGTGAATGTGTGCTGCTCATTTCTGTGACGACACATGCATGTCACCAGTTGTGATTGTGCGACATCAAGCAGAATATTTTGTACATGTTTAGGTGTGGCTGATGTGGCATGTCTTTGGTCGGGGGGTGCCAGGGAGGGGTGGTCCTGGGGGTGGTGGCGGTGGGTGTTGTGGCCCTTTGGGTGTCCGGGCCGCATGATGGGTGGCTCCATGGCATCTGTTGCCCTTCCGATGTAGCCCTGGGCTGTGCTCCCTTTTGGTTTGCAGGCTGCCGTCCGACTTTACACCAGGTCAGAGCAGGTGTAGATTTCCTGGTGCTAACGCGCCTTATCGCCTGTTTTGTGTTTTTATCGCCTATGTGGCTGGTCGTTGAGAATGTTGAGGTGTGATGTTGTCACGCCTTTTGGCACGGGAACGCCCACTCTGCATCTCATTAGCGATAGTTGCGCGGGTCCTCTGTGACGATGTTTTTTGCGGCTGCTATCGCAGGTAAACTGGTGCTGTGGGCTGTTTACACCAGCTTGTGAATGGGGAGGTATATTTATCACGACTTTGGCTGCGATAAAGTGCCGTTAATTCAGCGATAGCTCCTTGTGAATTTGCCCGAGGTGTTTATTTGTAAATGTGTTGCAAACACACAATGTCAGTTGCACAGACCTCCGCCAACTGCCGCATGGAACTCTGCGACCCTCACAACGTCACCGGGGGTTGGGGCTTAGGCGGCCTAGGGGAGGGGGGCGGTGCCCCATCTGTAAATGTCCTAGCTCACTCCTGTTTCCACCACCGGCGACAGCTGCTGCCAGCAAAAAATTCAGACACAGTGCCGATGTGGTTCATGTCCACATTTCATATTGTACATACTCTTGCACTCCATAAGAGTATTTGCTTTTTCCAGGATGTGGTGTGTCTGTAGTTTTGTCATGCAACATATTATTCATGTCAGTGTGTACTGTAAAAAGGGTTGCTTCTAGGTGTCTGTGTGAGTTTAGGATGTGGGTGGGTGTTTATGATGGACTAGGATTGAGAGCTGTGTAGCTCAGGCCCAAATAAGTGATAAGTTCTCACAATGCCTGTCTGTGGATCCTGACAGAGTTCGGAATACAGGCTCCTCCAATCCTTGGTCTCTTTGCAGAGCGCACAAAATCAATAATCAGGTGTGCCAATAGTAATTGTGATTATATGTGAAAGAGGTACACAGCTGTCAAAATATTGACAGGGCGAAAGTTATGGAAAATGCACAGCTGACAGGTGAATGGGCGTGTTGTGTGTATAATGGTGAAGCGAAGGAAATGCATAGAAGTACGTGCAGGAGAGTAGAGAGGGAAAAGAGCCTGCTGAACAGCAACGATATGAGGTATTAGATATGTAGATTGTTTCAGAAAGATATGATGAGAAAAAATGCCATAAATGTCTAACATAGAGACTGCAGAAGAGGGTGCTCTGAGAAGAGCAAGACACTCTGAAGACCTTGCTCCTTCCACAGACCATAGTGATGTTTAATTAACAGTCTACCTTAAAAGTTTGAATGTATATGTATATATAAATATATATATATATATATATATATATATACACACACAGCACACACACACACACACACATATATATATATGTGTGTGTGTGTGTGTGTTGTGTGTGTGTATATATATATTTTTTTTCCGGCAAAAGGATTTCCACAAAGCCGCCGCCCCCCCCCCCCCCCCAATAATAGCGCATGCCCGGGTGTGGATCTCGGTAACATCAACAGCGACAATTTCTAGTGTGCAAGGAAAAAGCATGCGCACTCCCAGCAGGTAAATTACAACTTGTAGTTTAATGAGAAGCTCACTCTAGAGCACGCTATAAATATATATACATATTTATATATGTGTGTGTGTGTGTGGTACATTCCTGCTCTTCTGTTTGTGAATTCTATTCAAGCGTAGGGTGTGCTTCTTGTGCATGCATAACTTTTATTTTGCACTTGGGCCGTATGCATTTTCATATGCTTATTGTGCTGCTGCTTCTGCCGTGATGGTAACGGGAATTTGCATCCACATTGCACATTTTGTAGTGTGCTTTTTAGTGAATTTCAGGCATTGCAAATTTCGTGCATTTTCCGAAGCACAAATATATATATATTTTGTATGTTAGGAACTCTGTCTTGAGGTTTGTAAATCTGTGTACTCTTACAGATAATACCAAAAGATGAATATTATTGATTGCAATTTTTGTTTCTTCATGAATTCCTATATGTATGTTCCAAAATATATTGATACAAATGTGAAATAATTATGAGCTAATACAAAGTGATGATACCGAAGCTAATAAGGCAGAGCAGTGCAATAAAGCGAAAGCTGTTAATTCCACCAGGAAAATGGCGAGTACAAGGACTCGCTCAGCCTGATTGAAACAGCCTTTTGTGCATCTCAGTTAAACTTGCACATGCAAAGGGTCTCACTTACAAAAGAAAAGGCGCATTTATGATTCACAACACGAAGATTTACGCATGTAAAAAAGAAGTGCTGCTCACACACCATGTTGGTGTGAATAAATGTTTTTCCAAGTGTGGGGAGAGTGCTTCCGGAACGGGAATACTCTGGAAAGTTTCAGAACCTACTTACCTGCAGGTTTCTTTTCACAAACGTTTCCTCGATCTATTCCCATGCCTCAAGCTGCCGAAGATTTATACCCCTAGCAAAGATCTCTTTTCAGGTTCGGAAACAGAAAAAAACCTCAATGGTGATGCAGGGGAAAGCTTCCCTGTATGAGGAAAAAATGTTTAAAGAGGATCAATAATGCTGAAATCGTGCAATTGTACTAATGTGTAAACGCACTGCACATTTACCCCTGCAGAAACATCTCCACATAGTCGTAAATGTCAATTCACAAACATTTTCCACAAGTTCTCTTGGGAATCTTCAACGGCGGAGTCTTCTCTTGGAACTCTTTGTGGATTCTAACCGTAGGAATAAAAAATACGGGAGTAACATTTGTGATTCTGGCCCACTGTTGCTACTACTTATGTCTCAGTTTGAACTCAACCCGCAAGGGAGTCTGGGAACGCTTATCCCTACAAATTATGGATTGACACAAACATTGTTCGGTTTAACTTGTCACTCGGTGGCACGGGCGGCACCGGGAGACCTTCCTAGGACAGAGCAGATCCCGCATTAAATGAAAGGCAGGTGCTTTGAAATAAAAGGCGCCTTTCAGCATCACCAGCCATGGGCCCGCTAATGCCACCGCTTCTTGGGGCGGCTTTGATCTACCTCGGACCCGAAATCAAAGGGAACAATGCCGTTTGCCTCCAGAGATAAACGTGAACGAAAATAGCTGAGACGCCAAATGGAAGATTTGGAACGCTGGATAAAGGTTGCTAAGCATTGTTTGATGATACAACACATGTAAAAGACAAAAATGGCAACACCATCATCTGAAGGGGCGGCATACCTTTGAGAGCCATACCAGCACGAGCCAGAAAAGACTGGACGTGGAAGGGAAGGTGGCATTAGAGCAAAATAGTAGCCGATGACTCTTGCACAAAGAACCCAATCTATTATTCACTGATAATAAAAATACCTTGCTTTTGTATAGTGCTACACACGGCACTTCTGCTGCTTCTAAGCGCTATATATTACCGACGTGTGTATACCGTGGACTGGAAAGGTTTGTGCTTACTTTATTAATTCTGTTCTGTGCTTGGTTCGGCAGAACATATCGTGGGCATGCTGGATTGCTGGAGAGTGAAGAGTTAAGACATAATCGAGATTAAGGTAGGTTTCTTGTACAAGAGCGTGCACCGAGCACGGGATTGTATACAACCCCTTCCAGGCGGCGAGTCCCCCCTTCCCGCTCACCCCCCGCTTGCTACCGCCAACTGCGCGCTTTCCTTTAAAATCACCACTGACCACTTCTTTGGTGCCTGAAAAGGTTGCAGTTTATTTTCAACACAACAATTTTTTGTTACATGCAATTTTTTATATTTCAAAGTCCATGGTCATAAGCCCTCCATGTCCTTGTTTAGCTTTCCTCACTTTCTTTGTGACCTGGACCCCCAGCCTCCTCAACTTTCTGGGAGAGGAGGGAGGGGCACCTTTCTCGGGGTTTCACTTCACGGGTCTAGGCTTCAACTTGCTACCGATTTGGAGGGTGTCCGTTGGGACTTGCCCGGGCTGCAAGTGCCGTCCCGCCGCCCTGGACCTTTTGTGGGCCCTCCTTCTCCCAGGGGTCCCTGCCGCTTGGCATCCCAAGGACCTTGCTTGAGCGTCTACTCTATCTTTCCTGAGGCTGAGTCCCTACCATCTTCTCCCTCTGTACCCCTGCCGTAAGGCATCCCAAGGGTCCTGCGGGAGTGTCGCCTCTATTCTTTCTCTGGCGGCACGCCGCCCCCTGGCTCCCTCAGTGCCCCTGCCGTGAGGCATCCCAAGGCCACTGGGAGAGCCTTCCGTCTATCCTCTAGTGATTTTGAGTCCTACTAGCTTCCTTGTGTTTGATCCGCTACCCTTTCCCCGCTACGGCTGCGACGCCCGTATTCTTAGGTGTGGGTGGGTGGGTTTCTCTTCCTCTATCCTCGCCAAGGGGGGGTGAAATGTGGTTCTTTGGGCCGTTGGCCCCCTTCTTAACCCCCCACTTGGACTTACTTACCCGCCCCCTGATTGGGGGGGAGCCTTCTTTATTTTCGTATGCCAATCCTGGCCCCTTCCCCGACTTAGCCGGGAATTTACATGCGGAGGGGCGGGGGGGCGGGTCCCCCGCCGCCGGCCGGCGTTCAACCCGGGCCCCCATTGGGTCCGGCTCTGCCTTCCCGGCCCGGGTCCAAAATGAATATAAACATATTGGGGCATATTTAGAAAGAGTTCTCCAAAGCAGCGCAGCAAGTAAAGTTGCTGTGCTGCGTTGTGTGAATGTGAGAGAGCAAAACTGTGCCATATTTACTTAGAAGTGGCACAGGTCTGTTCTCTCCCTGCGCTGGTGCACCTGTGGCTTCTATACACCTGTGCCAGAGTACCAGGGTGTCTGTGTTGTAGTTGGGCATAGTTTTTGTGCAGAAAGGGGTGCCTTCCTGCACACAAACAATTCTTTTTAAGGCATTTTATGTGTGCTTAAGAATGCAAAGAGGAAAAAACAAGGAGAAATGAAGACATTTCTCCTCATCACGCCTGCCGCAGGGAGGGGAAGGATTTTGGGGCAAAAATGCATGGGTGCTTGCATGGGAACTTTCATACACCACACATGGAACGCCCCCTTGATGCAAAGTAACACAAGGCAAAGCATTGCACTGTTTTGCGTTACTTTGGGTTTAAATTGTTAGACCTGTCAGCTGGTCTTCCCCCAACCCTTCTGCCTTACTGTTCAATTTTTGCTGATTTCATTTTTGTTGGCCTTAGGACTCTGTGCACTTTACCACTGCTAACCGGTGCTAAAGTGCGTGTGCTCACTCCTTAAAACATGGTAACATTGGGTTACAAGATCACAGGGGTATGCAGTTCCTAGTTAGTACGGATTTGTCTGCTTAGGTCAGTTAAGCTCCACAGAGTCTGCAGGGAGCATTACTCTGTAGGAACAAATGTCCTCGCACACCTGTCCTATTTTTATTCCACTCTTTCACATATTTACTTAAAATACACCAATCTACTACTTTATCCACACGCCCACACTTCACCATATGGCTTCTAAAAAGATCTCCGGTAAAGAGCCCCATTGAGGGTGCCCGTTGGGTATTGCAGTGCCTTCCCGACGTGGAGCAAAAGCCCAATGATGAAGCATGACACCTATCCAGGTGCGTGAAGGCATTTGTTCCTGCAGAGTAATGCTCCCTGCAGACTCTGTGGAGCTTAACTGACCTAAACAGACAAATCTGTACTAACTAGGAACTGCATACCCCTGTGATCTTGATTAGCTAATTGGAGCATGTATGCTGGACCTTTATGCGCTTCAAGTCCCTCCCTTTTGATATATATACCATTGGGTTACAGCCAACTGGCACATTTAATTTACTTGTAAGTCCCTAGTAAAGTGGTACTACAGGCACCCAGGGCCTGTAAATTAAATGCTACTAGTGGGCCTGAAGCACTAACATAACATAGCATGTGTATGTCTAAAGCGCACGTTCACCCAAGGGTATCATGGTGCTAAATAACAGATGTTTATTGTTACCCAACTCAATGGTACTCATTTTATTGACCTCAGAAGGATGAAAGGCTGAGTGGACCCACCGGGATTTGAGCCTGTGACCATGAGGTCGAACACAGGCCCCTACAATCGACACATTAGTCCACTAAGCCACCAGAACCATTGTGCCACCCACTTAAGTAGCCTTTTTAAACATGTCTCAGGCCCGCCATTGCAGCCTGTGTGTGCAGTTTTAAATTGTCATTTCTACCTGGCAAAATAAACCTTTTGCCAGGCCTAAACCTTCCTTTTTGTTATTTATAAGCCACCAACAGGGTAGGCCCTAAGCTGCCCATAGGGCGGGTGCAGTGTATTTAAAAAGTTCCTTTAAACTAAGGTGTAAAAGTAGGATGACCTGTTCACCAAAAGGGTCAGGAGACTTTTATGTGAAACAAAGGATACGAGGGATACGTTCTGCTGGGATAACACAATTCAAAACATAGAGTATCCCTCTGTCAAACGAGAAAATATATGGTGGAGTGTGTGTCATGACAATACGCCACTTCAAAGAAAATTGGGGAAAAGGAAAAAGAATCCTTTTTAATTTTCAACCCTCACTCACTCTAGTAGTCACATGCTTTATAATCAGGTTCACCCTGACTCCTAAAAAGGTCAGGGAGGGCTCGACAGTATTTCAGGGAGCTATGTGCATATGAATAGTTGGGCAGTTAACGTAAAAAATTCCTCTTCCACTCCCAAGGTTTCCCTTTAGTAGCGGTGTGGATGGGAAAGGTTAAAATAAATTATGCCGCTACGTGACATATCCTCAATACCAGACTTTGCATTGCAGCCCGCAGCTTCCTCAGAACCACCTCTGCGTGCCACATCCTCAACTTGAGCGCTTGCAATACTTTCAACCAGGATTGAAGGCACTTTGTTCAGCAGATCTAACTTGGTCCCTGAATCCGACCCGCACTCCATCGCGATCGACGTAAACTTGTGACTTTGTCCTGGTACGATGCGACCAGATAACCACAGTTGGTGATTTGTGCTTCAAGCCACTATTTTCTAAACTTTGAAGTTCTACTGATTGGATTTTTATCGTTTTGGTCTCAAATAGTTTATTACATTTTCACAATTTTTCTAAATTAGTGTAGGATTTTCCTGGTGTTGTTTTTGTCAGTTTATTACTGTTTGAAGTGGTGCATAAATACTTAACACATTGACTCTAAGCCTGCCTTCTTTGTGCCACGCTGTCAGAGGGTTTAGCGCAGGTACATTTGTGGTTTGGTTGTATTTCACCTTGACAGAGATTGTGGTTGCTGCCTGAGTAGGGTTTCACCACCCCCTCAACCAGTAACGCAAATCGTGATTTATATTGGTTTGCAAATCCCAGCAGAAGACTTTGAGTCAGGTTTCAATGTAAACACTTTGTAAATCTGGGTCTGTCTGAACAGGACAATAAATATGCATGACTGTGATTTTTGTGCTTTCTTGAGTAGAGTGTTTTTGTAAGGGTAAATGAAGTAAGCATTTCATCAGGCGGTTGAGCCTTCTTCTATATCACTAATTGAGCTGGGAGCGACCTTCCGCTACAAATAAGAGCCACTGCCTCACTTCTTGAATTCTACAAGAAGCTGAAGACCTAGCATTTCAAGTAGTCCCACTAGGCCCTAGGTATGCCTAGACTTATAACTGCTCAGCGCCAAGATAACTGTCCGGGTGATGGTGCGCTCTACAAATCTGCATAACAGAACATAACATAACTCAACACTACACAATGCAACATAACATAACATAACAAAGGAGTATTGTCACAGCCAATGCAGAGAAGCCGAAAGCATGAATCTCCACCACAAAGAGGCCCGTCACCTCTGCAAGTGGCCTCTAGTGACAGCGTGGGACACCATGCTCACAAAGTTCTGTGATGAGATGCAGGATGCAGAGATCCAGGGCCGTTTGGCTACAATCCCCGATGGCTAGTGCAAGACCTAACACAAGCCCTCTTTCCCCCTGCGGGGTAGATGTCATGGCCCCTCCCCATTCCCCGCCTCAAGCCAACTGGCAGACATCTCAGCTGTGGATCATACCCCCACCATAGTGACTCCCCGTCACCTCCCCGTCCACTAACACCCTCTTCCTGTAACCCTGGTCACTCACGCTTGCACTATTGCACACCCCCTCCCTCACCCCATGTTCACTGTTCAAGAGGTATATCTACCAGATAACCAGCATTCTGCAGCTGCATTCTCCTTAAAGCATCCATCTTGAACTGCATAGTCATCACATTCTCATTCTAATCACGCACTGGTGATCAAATGCGAGCATATCCCATGACTAGTGCGTTCATGCCGCTACTTTACAACTGTAACATAAATACCTTGTTGATTGCGTTAAGATATATAAAAATGAAAAAACCTCAATAAAAAGAGTTTAATGATAAAAAAGGAGTATTGTCACAGCCTAATTTTTTCGTTTTCACAAAATTACTATTACCTTTATTTATAACCAGGCACTAATTCAAATCTGATTGAGTAGAGCAGTTTTTCTGAAAGAGGGTATTTTAAAAAAATGTTTTATGAATTGTCTTCTATATCATGAACTCCATTGAGTCTTCAGAGGGGTGTTAAAACACCACGGTCTGGAATACGAATATATGTCATAGGAGCAGCAATGGCATAACTTGTCAGCGTTTGGTCACAGTTGCCACTGGCAAGTAAACAGAGTGCTGACCTTAGATTGGGCAGCGACATCAGAAGGTCCTGTTTAACCCCTTAACTGCTGCCCCCCCCCCCTCCCAGTTCTGGGCACTTTTTGGCTATTTGAGGGAGTTTGCACGTAGGGCTCCATAACTCTTTTTCCACATAAGGTATACAAGCCAAATTTACATCCTTTTCTTCCAACATCCTGGGGATTCCAGTGGAGTGGAATGAGAAAATAAGCAAAATACAGCTGCATTTCGTGTTTTTGGGGAAAAATAGTTAAAAGTTCTCTGGATAAAAGTAAGTCTGGGCGGTGAACTCTGCTCTGCTCGCAGAGTTTGTGGAGTTTTCTGCACTCCACGTTACGTGGAGCAGAGTTTTTTTGCCTCGCTCGTGCTCGTCAACATCAAGTTGGCGAGCGTGGAAAATCAACCTCCCGGCGAAATTTCTCAACGCAGGCGGTCAGATTTCTTATTGCGAGTGGTCGCGTATGCTCGCAACCGCTTGTGTTGAGAAACCGTCCGTTCGCGTTGAGAAAGCTGCCGCTCGAGTAAAAATCTACTCGAGCGGCAGAAAGGAGGCAGCGCCCGCTTGCGCTGTGCATGGTGCCGTTCGCGATGATTGCACAGTTCAGACAAGCACCTGGCACTGAAAATCACTGCGAACGGCATTTATCTAACACACTCTGCTGCTTGGGGAGCTCTGCGTAGCTCGGCAGAGTTTTTTTTGCACTTCGCGGAGTTCCACGTAGCGGATCTCTGCCGAGGCTTAGATAAAAGTATCTATTTCTTTTCCTAAAAATTGTATCAAGGAACGGTCTGCTGTGCTAAAATCACCATCTTCCCAGCTTTCGGGAACATTCAGAGCTGAATAAAAAATCACATTTTGTTTTCCACCGTTTTGGCATTTTTCAAAGATGTAGCCCATTTTTCCTATTTTTGTGCTCTCAACCTACTTACATTTTGTGGTGGAAACCAGTGTAAAACCCATGGGAGATCCAGAAAAGTTACAGATTTCTGCAAAGTAGACAACAATTTAAAATCAGCAAGGGGTTACAAGTGTAGATCCCTCAAGGTTTTCCCAAAGAAACTAACTGTTGAAATAAGGAAATATTGAAAATTAATAGGAAAAAACAGACATTTGTAACAACGTTCTGTAACTATTGGTAACAATGGCAGATTTACAAAAGCAATATACCATTATATCCGCTTGACCCTTCTGGTTGTGTGGATATATAGGATTTGTAGGTTCTCCAAGAACCCAAGGTACCCAGAGCCAACAACTGAGCTGGGTTCACTGACAAAATATCAATGTAAAAAATATAGAATGCAAAAATATCGACTCCCTATACTTAAACAGATAAGTACAAAAATATTGAAAAAAAATATCGATGTAAAAAATATAGTTGTACAAAATATCGAATTTTATATATATATAAAATGAAATAAATAATAAAATTAATATAAAAAATAAAGTAGATTTAATATAAATTAAAAATCACCAAAGTTTGTACTTTTAATTGTTCAGCAGTTGTTTACAACCGGAAAAATAATTGGCTCAAACAACGTTGTAAAACACGCAATCTACCTCGTAACTGTTTATAAACCATGCGTCTATCTGAATCTCTCCCGAAACCCCAGTTTGTACCTTTAATCTTTTAACGATTCTTTGCCATCGGAAAACCACTCAGCTCAACTCACTCGGCTCAACCTCCGTTATGCAACCACCCCAGCTGACTCGTATCTGATTTTTAAACCCCACGTGTCTCCGCCTATTTTCACTGCTATGACGTTGTTCCCTAGGCCCACCCGCCACAAATTTTTTATATGATACCACTACTCCCCTTAATTAAGTCCTGAATACTAATACCTACGTGAAGATGTCTTGATCATAATGCTAAATAAAGTGCAATATAAACTAAGCCTTACACCACATAAATTTATACAGTCCCCAAGAAAAAAACATTTGTGATGGTATGATTTAACAATCCCCAAGATAAACATATGTGATGGTGTGATTTAACACTGCTAGTTCCAATAACATTTTTTTATCATCAGTAATGTTTATATTTTTGAGAGTCTTTGAACGTGACATTGACCATCCTTCATTTAAATCATGTTTTGTGCTTTAGGGCGCTTTCAGGGTCGGAACGGCTTTAAAACGATACAGCTGAAAAAAGTCTGAAGCACACCTTGGTTTGCCAAAGTTCTAATATATAATCCATTTGTCATGTTTAGCGTGCATTCACTCTATTATGCGCTCCGTTCCAAATGCGCAATGGGTAAGAATTCCTCACAAAGTTGAGCCACGCGTAATTCGTGTCCCAAAAGAGTTGCACAGCTGGATACACATTTGTGAAACAATTTTACACGTACTCCATAGTGTTGCCAAAGTTCATCCAATTTTATTTCCATTTTTTAACCATTTAATCCATCACGTCAAAGAGAGGAAGTTCAAATTTTTCACGCATTTAAATTACACAGGAATTGCCCATCCGGGCCTATTCACAGGCACGTAAGTGAACTCCATCGTCCAATACATATTAATTCACCCAATGCATTTCGGTCAAATATCGACCTTCTTCAGGGGTATCTACAATGATTAAAAAATATGCATCAATCACAAACAATTTGAATACAATTAAAGTTAATAATAACCCCGTGTCCTATGTGCATAACATTTCAAAAAATAAAAATACATATCCTAAACCATAGTGCTTGCTGTTTAACTTTTCCTCCAATCAATCCACACTTTGTGTACCCAAAATCAACCTTCCCAAACCGACAAACGAAATTAAAAAACGAAACTGAATAACCGTGAAACCGCGTAGGTATTAGTATTCAGGACTTAATTAAGGGAGTAGTGGTATCATACAAAAAATTTGTGGTGGGTAGGCCTAGGGAACAACGTCATAGCAGTGAAAATAGGCGGAGACATGTGGGGTTTAAAAATCAGATACGAGTCAGCTGGGGTGGTTGCATAACGGAGGTTGAGCCGAGTGAGTTGAGCTGAGTGGTTTTCCGATGGCGAAGAATCATTAAAAGATTAAAGGTACAAACTGGGGTTTCGGGAGAGATTCAGATAGACACATGGTTTATAAACAGTTACGAGGTAGATTGCGTGTTTTACAACGTTGTTTGAGCCAATTATTTTTCCGGTTGTAAACAACAGCTGAACAATTAAAAGTACAAACTGGGGCGATGGGGAGAGACATAACTGAGGGGTTAATCACCAGCATGAATCCCATTGCGCAGGTCCTACCTATACTCTACATCTATTACCGGGACCGGCACGGACGCGTACGGCGCAGACGGTAAGTCAAACACCAACAACACAAACAAACGACACGTACCCGAAATATGTCACGCACACATAGGGATGCACAAATGACGTACACTAGCAACAGCAGAACCATAGGGGTGGGATGGCCATCACCAATGCCATACACACCCATAGGGGGATGGATGCCTACCACTAACACCACCCTACCACCACCCCTACTCAGGGGGGCTGGATGCCTGCCACTACCACCACCCCTACTCAGGGGCTGGATGCCTACCACTACCACCACCCCTACTCAGGGGGCCTGGATGCCTACCACTACCACCACCCCTACTCATGGGGGCCTGGATGCCTGTCACTACTACCATCCCCACCCTTAGGGGATGGATGCCTACCACTACCACCACCCCTACTCATGGGGGCCTGGATGCCTGTCACTACTACCATCCCCACCCTTAGGGGGATGGATGCCTACCACTACCACTACCCCTACTCAGGGAGGCCTGGATGCCTACCACTACCACCACCCCTACTCAGGGGGCTGGATGCCTGCCACTACCACCACCCCTACTCAGGGGGCTGGATGCCTGCCACTACCACCACCCCTACTCAGGGGGCCTGGATGCCTACCACTACCACCACCACCACCCTACTCAGGGGGCCTGGATGCCTGCCACTACCACCACCCCTACTCAGGGGGGGCTGGATGCCTGCCACTACCACCACCCCTACTCAGGGGGGGCTGGATGCCTGCCACTACCACCACCCCTACTCATGGGGGCCTGGATGCCTGTCACTACTACCAACCCCACCCTTAGGGGGATGGATGCCTACCACTACCATCACCCCTACTCAGGGGGGCCTGGATGCCTACCACTACCACCACCCCTACTCAGGGGGGCTGGATGCCTGCCACTACCACCACCCCTACTCATGGGGGCCTGGATGCCTGTCACTACCACCACCCCTACTCATGGGGGCCTGGATGCCTGTCACTACTACCATCCCCACCCTTAGGGGGATGGATGCCTACCACTACCACCACCCCTACTCATGGGGGCCTGGATGCCTGTCACTACTACCATCCCCACCCTTAGGGGGATGGATGCCTACCACTACCACCACCCCTACTCAGGGGGCCTGGATGCCTACCACTACCACCACCCCTACTCAGGGGGGCTGGATGCCTGCCACTACCACCACCCCTACTCAGGGGAGCTGGATGCATGCCACTACCACCACTCCTACTCAGGGGGCCTGGATGCCTACCACTACCACCACCCCTACTCAGGGGGGCTGGATGCCTGCCACTACCACCACCCCTACTCAGGGGGGCTGGATGCCTGCCACTACCACCACCCCTATTCAGGGGGCTGGATGCCTGCCACTACCACCACCCCTACTCATGGGGGCCTGGATGCCTGTCACTACTACCATCCCCACCCTTAGGGGGATGGATGCCTACCACCACCCCTACTCAGGGGGGCCTGGATGCCTACCACTACCACCACCCCTACTCAGGGGGCTGGATGCCTGCCACTACCACCACCCCTACTCATGGGGGCCTGGATGCCTGTCACTACTACCATCCCCACTCATAGGGGGATGGATGCCTACCACTACCTCCACCCCTACTCATAGGACGGGTAATGCATGACACAACCAGCATAATCCCACATAAGGAATGTCTGAAAATTACATCCCCCCAACACCATGACAAGCGTGTGTAGTCTGTCTCAAATGCCTACAACACTGAACATGACATTGAACATACAGTGTGACCCCCTAGCACATGTGTCACACATAATTGTGTGTGGCCTCCACAATGCAAAGCCGACCATGGCCACTGTGGCAATGGGGTCGAACACCCCATCACCACAGCGACCAAAAGGTAAGTGTGGGGTCCATAGCTGATGCACGTTTTGAACAGTGTGGCAATGGGGCCTAAAGCCCCATCACCACAGTGACCAAAAGGTAAGTGTGGGGTCCATAGCTGATGCACATTTTGAACAGTGTGGCAATGGGGCCCAAAGCCCCATCACCACAGTGACCAAAAGGGAAGTGTGGGGTCCATAGCTGATGCACATTTTGAACAGTGTGGCAATGGGGCCCAAAGCCCCATCACTACAGTGATCAAAAGGTAAGTGTAGTCATGGTAAAAGCTGCCAAAGCCAAACTGCATGGATGATTCCTGGTCACACAACAACAAACACATCAGTGGCATAGTAGTGCTTGTGTCCCATAGCAACATAGATTGGGTGAGGCAAACAGTGCAATGGCAATAAAACATCGTTTTGGCCATGTGCATACAAACATCACCCATGGGGGCTCACATTGTCAACATTCACAAATAACACAATGACAGAAGTGACCATCATAATGCAGACCCACATATCTGCACCAATGGACACACAAATGTAGATATCCTGTGGAGACTGTAGATGTCAGGTGAACAAATACCATACCATGGCAGCAATGGGACATACAAACCATGATTAATGTGCTGACTGATGACCTAGGAGTCCCAGGGACAGCAGGGGAAAGCCACCAAACAACATACAGCCAATGGCACACTCAAGATATGCCAATGCAGTGGTGCAAATGCACAAACACAAACAGGCAGACTCACACTGCATATCAAACACAACAGGTGATGGGGGTGTGCCAGTGTCCCCAGGCAAACACACAACACATGAGGAGGCCTGAATTCCAATTACACAGATGTGTATACAGTGCCATACAAAAGTAACTCATGGATCGGATTCCCCTATGTGGGCAACAGGCATTGTTAGATGAGAGGGAGCCCAAATTACACATGTCACACAAGCTTGTAGGAACAGCAACTAACACAGCAAGAGACAGACCCACCACAGCACTACCCCCAGGGACCCCACATTGTGGTGACACTAGCCTGCATGATAATCCCACTGTGATGACAAAGGTAGATGTCATTCACACTGTGAACCACAGCCATGTGTCCTGAGCAACAAACTACCATCACACCTACACAAGCACAAATCAATCAGCACGGCCTGCCAGCCAAGGCCAATATGGAGGTAGGGGTCTAGCCGTGCAACAACTCACATTTGCACACTCAACACCACACACCTTGATCTCCACCAATGTGCAGCAGTGAAGCTCACATGGACTGGTGACATTGCACATGCACCCATGACAATCCCAGGGGTGGTGGTGGGAACTAAGGTGCAGAAACCCATCACACATGGCCAGTCAACAAGACTCGTGAATGTCTGACACACTGCACACTACGCGGTACATGGGCATGACGTGAAATCCACCACAATCAATGGGATCCCGGCCATAGTCACACACCAATGAAGAAACCAAGGTGACACACAAAGAACACACGTACACAACTTCCAACATTGCAGGTCTGACCCTGAGGAGTGGCAGCAGTCACACACACAACGTGTCACAATCACTGAAAGCTACCACAAACTGTAAATTACATGACTTGTGTAACCAACAAGTGCCAAGGGGAATCCTGAATGTGTCCCATCTGCGTTTGCCTACATCCCCATCCCTGACAACAAAGACAACCTGGGATGACAACCTAATGAACATTAGTTTGCCATGCACCCACATCCCGGAGAAACCAGGTCCAAGATGCTGGATGAACACAGAACAACTCAGCAAGCATCAGAAACAGGAACATCCGTAGGGACACAGCCTGTGTAGGAAAAGGGAAGGGAACACGCACAGACATGCTTACACAACACACAACACGGGCCCAGGCAATGTCACGGGATTACACACTGCCATGAGGGCACTCCACTCCTGTGGAAGGTCCGCTGTGCCAAACCTTGTCTGTGCACGACTCAAACATGTCAGCAGAACACTCGGTCAGTGAGTCAACAACTACAACACACTGAAGGCTCTGCTCACATCAGCCTGGGTACGGGAGTGTCACGTCAGTCATCTGCATACACCCTAAACACGTGTCAAGCAAGGTGCACTGTATACACTGATGAGTCCTTCAACATTGGTGTGCTAAACTGCATGTCCAGTGGAGATGGGCACACAGTCAGGGAAATAGAAACATTGAACAGTGGTAAGCCCACCAGATGTGCATCACTGTAAGACAAAGATGTTAATTTACAAATGCAAAACGTACATCCCTGTGTCATATGCTGAACATCACACCCTCAGAC